>JBBBDQ010030258.1:3920000-4117500 GCA_037127315.1 Ascarosepion bandense | reverse complement strand
GTAAAGGTATGTTTTATAGATATTTAATTTGTAGATGATCTATTGTAAGTGTTATATGTTTTGGTATAAACCTATTTCTTTAAGGTAGGACATGATATTGATGATTTCAGCATTTTCAAAGGAATTTTGTAGGAATTAAAATGAAAATATCTTTTTTATTTTTACTATAGACTCTAACACATTTGCCTGGCACAGGTCAATTACAAGATCTAACCCTAATGCCAACTTCGGCAATAAAAATATTTTGAGTTGGCTTATAGCTTCAACTGAAGTCTTAACATTGTTTTCATGCTAAAAGTATCAGTGCTCATAAACTCCTTGTTGATACTAGATAAACCATAGTTGGTATCATAATAAAAACTGCCAACCACAAATTATCCCCATAGTTGGCGTCAATGTGTTAACAATATTTTATCTATTTTTAAAAGTTTTTGATTCTAATGTAGGTAAAGTTGTTAGCCTAATGATGAAGGAGAAAAACAAAGCATTTCCACTACTAATATTTATATTTCAACATTCCATCCTTGTCAAGGCACTTAATCTAACATTGATCTCTAGATCAAAATTAAGCTAATAATCATGTTAAACTACTTGTTTTATTTCCATCTTCCCTATATACAAAACTCTTTTGATAAAACCATTGTTAATCTGAAGAAGCTCATTTTAAAGATGAAACACATCACTAAGAAGTTTTTTCACTAAATCATTCAATTACCCATTACTAGTCTCTAATAGTCTGATACATAGATTTGCATAACATGCATACATACATATACATATTCTTGAAATGATACCAATTTTTTACATATCTTGTATATCAATTATATACATCAAATAATATAGATATATAGTATATGTCAAGCATTTAGGGCAAATATATCGTCATAAACTAAAGTATTCTGTAAATTCTAACCATGAAATGAATTCCTTTCAGATCAGGGTCAGCAAAGAAGCACAAAGTGTCCTCAGTTGACATTTCAGAAATCTTTAACAATTTGGGTAACAGGAAGATAAATTGGTGCCAATCTCAAAAGTAAGTTTTTCTCTTTCAATTTAAAAACATTCTTTAAGTCTATGGTTGATTCTGCTAAAATGTTTCTTAAAACTTGACAGACTAATGGTCGAAATATGTCTGCTTGGTACATCTTTAAAAAACAACAAAAAATAACTTGCTCTGTGAGTATGTGGAATAATGTTATAGTTTTGGAAGGCGTATTGTATACTAATACTTCATCACTGCTCATGAAGTGTACTAGCAAGAAGTAGGGTATATGATACAATCCTAGTCTTTTAAATAGGAAATATGTTTGACAGAACTCAATAAAAAAAAACAGTGATATCATAGAATTGCAGAAATTTAAAGTTTAAATGCAACGTCAGTTACCATCTTGTATCTACTTGATTTTCATCCATCTCTTATCAATTCTTCAACACCCCCTGTACCTTGTTTTTCTTCTCACTGTAACCCCCTGCACAACAGTAGTAGTCCTGCCTTGCTTGCAGTAAAATGATTATTTAAAAAAAAAAAAGATGTTAGTCCCCAATATTGTTAGGGACAACCAGTAAGAGCTCAAAAACATTGTAATGAGTACAAACTTCTCTCTTGCCACTGTATTGGTTACAGTTTTCAATCAATCTTTGGAAATTGTTAATACAACCTGTGTGATAATTCAAATCACAGTAAGTTTGTCTTAGAGTTTGATTGTCTACATGAAGAACTTTAAGCAATGCTGACTTAATTTTATGAAAAATAAGGTCTCTGCAAAATGTCCGTTTTCCCCCCTCCCCGCAAACTCGTTCCAATAATTCTTGAAAAGAGATTTCATAACTTCTATTCAGAATGACATACCTGCACATTTTGGTATTTTTTTTCTCACATGTATTTCTTCAAGTTCATTATATGAAACTTTTAAAATTGACTTCAGTTTTCTCTGAAATAAAAATAATTTAAAACATAAATTATCAGAAAAAAAAATTGACAATCTGATTTAAGACTATGATATTTTAGAGAAAACTGTTTAATTTGTTAAAAAACATTGACAATGTAGTGTTTACAGTTATCATAGAAAACAGAAAAATCAACCTGAACCTGATTAAGACTGCATTCACTCAGCCCTAATGCCTTTAGGAAATATATGAAACCACATCATTGTTCTTGGTTACATTATCAGTTATTTTGACAAAAAATATCTCCTCCCTCACATGCTACAATAGTTGACAGATAAAGAGACTGGATGGGTGAGCACTTGAATAAACTAATTTTCTATAACTACCTTTACTATCCAGACAGACAGGATTAATAACAAAAATATTTTTCATCCTTTATCAACCTTGTCAGAGGCCAGTCAGAATATATTGCAGTTTTACACAGTTGAGCAAGATAACCTATAAAACTGATCTTGGTTTTTCTATGGAGGAAGAATAAGTTATTAGGTATGTGCAAAAGTTCCCAGCACTTTTTGAAAAACTAGAAACTGAATACACTGTTGAAAATTGTTTTTTCACTGGAAACTTTGGCATGCATTGAATAAAGCCAAAAATTATCAATAAAAGTTTGTCAACAGGGTTAGTTTATGAGAAACTTTTTAGAAAACCTGCTTACTTCATTAAAATCAATATATATATATATATATATATATGTTTGTACTTTGAAATATTCATAATGATAACCCTGTCTTGAAACAAATTTTCACAACTTTGGGATTGGTCCAACTGTGTGTGTTTGTTTTTCATCATTGTTTAGATTAGTAATTTGGCAAATATAGGTCAAAACTTCTTGTGTCAACTGTTGGTGTGACTCATAAAATCTTGTTAAAAGTTTTTTTTTTTTTTTTTGTTGTTGTTTTTTTTTTTTTTTTTCACAAATTTGTCTTTGTTGACATTTGATTTTAACTTATTAAGGAGACCACATAGCTTTAAAGAAAATAACTAATTCCTCTGGTTTTCCGTGGAATCAGGAAGAAAAGTGTATATTTTATGAAGGTAGTGCCAAAAATTTGTGATGACTAAGTTTTAAAATGGATGTGCGTTGTGGTGCAGTGGATAACGGCTCAAAACGAGAAATTGGGAATCCGAGTTTGAATTTCAGTTGAATTCCTGGCATTCACTTACATGCAAATACCCTTGAGAAAGGCATTAATCCATCTCTTCTCTCCAGTTATGGGTTAAATAACAACAGATTGGGTTCTATAGCCTTGGCTGGAAACCAGTCTACTGCAGAAAACAATGGCAACCTACTGTGGGATAATCTGCCCAATCAGTCACGTCTCTTTTGAAACATGATCGTCCAAGCTTGTATCATGTATGGCACTTACTGAAGGTTTAAAATGAATTTTTATAAATGAAAAAAACCTTGAAACTTTTATTTTAGTTTTAATTTCATGTTAATAAATTAATTTAATTTTTTTTTTTTAATTTGATTTTAGTGCCATTTTTAGCTGCTTTTATTGCAGTGTACTTCTTTTTAAAATAAAATATACTTTTCTGAAACTTTGAGGAATATTAGCTGATTTAAAGTATAATTAATCTGATTTAAAACAAATATTGTTTACTTTAAGTTTAAAATATTGCAGAAATGTATTTTTGGGTGGTAGCTGTTTAAGATGTGACAGATGGATGTTTATTGAATATTTTTCTACAGGGAGGCTTTATCTGTAAAAAATAATTGAAGAATATAATGTCTGCTTTTTATATAACTTTTAAGTTTAAAAGTTTTGTAAAATATTCTTCATAATGTAATGTTTTATTCAATTTCAAGCTAACTGATTAAAATTTAATATTTCAAATAAGCAAAATACTATGCTCTATCCCAAAACTAATTTAAATTGTCTGGAAGGAGTTTTTGTGTTGAAATCACAAAAAATTGCTGATTTTAAGTGCTGTTGTCATTTTTTTCTTAAATATGAAGATTTTGATGATAAAATTGTTTACTAAGTTTGGGGCATTTTTTATCATGGTATGCTCATTTTTTAGCGAATCTGTAGAAGTACCTACTTTTCATTTTTGATAAAGAGTTTTGAGGTGTTGATAGCAAGTTTCATTATGCATTTAATATATCTGTAAATCTGAAATGCTTTCTGTCTTTCCTTCTACTGAACAAATCACTCTCTGTTGTGTCGCAATTCCAGTTTGCATAGATGTGTACAAAAGGTGAAATTACTGGCACAATAAGAAATGAAAAGGCAAACTGTTTCCAATATATTTGGTTGTTTATCCAAAGATTCATTTGGCATGGTAACATTTGGGGAAAACTTTGCTACTTTTATCATGACAGTCTAACATATCAGATCATCCCTTTGGCCAGCAAGAACTGACTCGTTCATCCAGCAGCAAGGCCTATGATTGGGGGGTTGTGAGGAGCATGGAACCACCTCTTAATTGTTGTTGTTCCCAGGTCTGCCTTAACCCAGACTGATAGCATCTGTTAGGGTCCCAGCTATGGGCAAATAGTTAACCACCAAACTGAGGTCAAAACACTATGGAAGTATAAAAATAGACTTTTATAGAAAAATATACATTTTTGAAGGAAAAAATTACTATCAGTAATACATTTTTAAATACAAAACTAGTTTTCTAAAATAAAATAAAAAATTTTTAATTTTCATCGAAATCTTACTAAATCAACATTAAAAAAATACCTGAAAACCCTACCTTTTTGGCATTAAATAACCCACAGAGGTTAATATGCTGTTAAACAAAATTCAAATTCTGATTCACTCTTACTGCCCCTCTGCCTATCTTCACATCAACTTGCCCATGCGTTACTCAAAACTCTCACAGGCAGCCCAAGAACTACTAACTGTGACTGCTTATATAAATCTGCAAACAGAACTCCAGTCAAGTGTCATTTGATCCTGAAAGTTTCTATTTTCTTTCTTTTTGGTCAGTGACTGTCTGCTTTGAAGGTCTTACTTTTAGACTTTACTGATGGCCATAAAATCACCAGATACTTAAGACTCAAGATAAAATCATTCAGAGCCCACTTTATGTATGTTCTAATGATGTCCAGATCCCACTGTGCCACCTATCAACCAAAATCTAAATCCTTGCTGGGAGCTCAACACTGTGGCCTTATGCCTGACTAGGCTAAGCTTAGTATAAATACCAAGTATTCACCATGGAGCAGTTTTTAACAAACTATTATCACAAACGATGACAACTGAATTTGAATCTCAGTGGGTACTACTCTGTAACTACACTGGTCAACAAAGTAATGGTCCACGCTTCATACTGATGTTTTTTCATGACTTTATTCCAGAGTTTCGTAACACCATGAAAACTACATAAAACAGACAAGACAGTTGCAAACAGCTTGAGGAAATAATAGATTTTAAATAAAGTAAGGAGAAACATGATAGAAAATCAATACGAATCATTTATTTACACGTTTAACAACGCTTAAAGTAACTTAATTACCGTGTTCGCCTGGTAGACCAGTTGTAAGTTCAAAACTTTGACGGTAGCACAGTGTCCGCCATGTGGCTTTTCTCTTAGTTTTGTCTCTCACTAATCCTGGGCCAAAAGCCACGTGATGCATCACAACAATTTTAAATACGAGCAAATGATATTTTTATTTTATTCTATTTTATTTTTTGTTTTTATTATTAGGAGAATCAGCATCTATCAGTCTCTTGTTGTCATGGCAATGCATTCACCCAGTTGCTCACAATGACGGCAGCTACATACTCCTCATTTGTAGTTTTTTATCAGAATATTTTAGTATGTATAAAATTCACCTCACTATGGAGCAGTGGTCAATAAGTTAATTGTAATTAAGTTTCATAAATGTTTGAACTGATCTAAGTTTAGTAAATTTGATCGTCATCATATAATTTTGCCTCTTCCTTTGTTAGCCTGTTTGTTATATCTTGCCAATAACTCATAAATACCGGACTATCCCATTTTGATTGGGAGGAAAGACTGAAAAGATATCAGAGATGCTGTTAGGTTTCAATGAGCAAGAGAAAGAAAATAGAGTAGGTGAATGATACTCATGTATTTAACCTCTGCTTCAGTGAAGCAGAAACCTTGTCAAATTCTAATTTTTTACTTGTATCCTATGATTAATTCTTTAAATAATGGTCTGCATTCATATTTACAACTGTTATTGCAATAGTTTGTTAAAGTTGTTAAGCCCAAATATTTAATGATGCAATAGGGAAATTTCCATGGACATTTTATAGTTGTAAAACTCACAAGGAACTTATTTAATCATTTACATAAGAATTCTGTGTCATCAGAAAATTCAAATTGTAAAACTGAAACTTTCATAGTTACCACTTCTTTTTCCATGTGCCATGTCTCTTCAGGATGTAGGTGATCATGGTCCTGCACATCCTCCTATCCCTCGTAGCTCTTAACACCTTTTATCTTGTTATTTCTCCCAAGCCCTGCTCTGCCATGTGCTTGCTTAAGCTCATAAAGTATGTCATGCATTACTTTCCCCTGTCTCTCTTTTCCTCTATCTGTCCTGTGAGAATC
Source organism: Ascarosepion bandense (assembly GCA_037127315.1). Classification (NCBI taxonomy): domain Eukaryota; kingdom Metazoa; phylum Mollusca; class Cephalopoda; order Sepiida; family Sepiidae; genus Ascarosepion; species Ascarosepion bandense. The sequence goes on along the minus strand of JBBBDQ010030258.1, from coordinate 4,111,020 downwards.
AGATTCTCTAAGCCCTCCTTCCTCATTATGTGTACCAAACGCTTCAGCTGTCTCTTTCTGATGTTATGTATAAGTTTCTTTTTCATTTCCATCCTCTTCCTCATTGCTCACATGTTCAGACCATGGTATCCTCAGCATCCTTCTGTAGAACCACATTTTGGTTGCTTCAAGTCTTTCTTTCATCTTTGATGAGATTGTCCAGTAGAATTTTCCTGGAGTTGCAACTGTTATTTGAATAATGTACATCCTTGTGCAAATTAATTGAAACAAAACAAGTAATGTCTTCCTAGGATCTTTCACACTTTCTCTGATCACATATATGTCATCGTGTGTCATTGATTTTCTCTTCCAACCACATTTTCCTTTATGTTTTGGACTGATGGTGATTTTCTAAACACAGCTTAGATGTGGCACAAGGCTGAAAGTATGGGACACCTGGTGAGGATCGAACTCACTACTCAATTGTAATGATTCTAGCGAGACAAGCTTGCTAACCATTACACCACCTCGAAGTGCCCATGTTTTGGACTGATGGATTCAGTTTGTTTCTTCACCTTGATGACACGCCAATAATATCCATGATCTCTCTCTGTAAGGCTTGCCAGTGTCTTTGTGCAGCATGACAATTTTTAAGGTTTCCTTCAACTAATGTTCATTGCAGACAATGTCTATAGGACGACCAATCGACACTTGAGATAAATAGTGTCTGGGCATTATAAAAATCTGATGCAATATTTTTCAAGAACAAATAAATTTTATCATAGACCTGAAAAATAAATTCATATTACTGCACACCATTACAAATGACTTAATCTAAGGAAAAAATAGAAATCAATTACACCCTGTGTCTCTAAACTGACCGTTTGGTGAAAGAAAAGAAACTAAAGCAGTTGTTTCAATTAATTTGCCAAAGGATGTACATTGTGATGAGATAAAAACTACTATATTATCAAAAGGTTATTAATGAAAACCTTAGGATTTAGCTTAATGAATTTGCTCAAAGAAAATTCCTGGAATTTGATAAAAAGAGATACTTTTTAAGTTTAAAAGTTGTTTTCAAATGACCTCAAGTTTTGGGAGCTTCCAAATCAAGGCAGACTACAATTTAGCTCTGAGTGCAAAAAAAAAAAAAAAAAAAACTGAAAAAAGTGGCTGATTTTGAATGCATTTTAAACCAATTTACATCAATATAAATAAGGAAGATGCTGTTGTAAATGTCACGTAGTGCTATAATTAAAATACTAACAAGAGCTTGACTTGAATTTTCTGAGCTGATATTATGGTAACATTATTTCAATATTTGTAGAGGAGCACAATTTTAGTGCTCTCCAGAGATGCTGTTTTTCAAATATAACTCATTGAAGTTGACGTGTCAAAATAAAAAAAATTGTATAAACCTTAAAAGTAAACCTGTTTTGTTTTTAGGAAAGCAGCCAAGTGTCTGAAAAATATTGGGGAGGATATTTGTTCCTTACTTGAGTCCTTACCTGTTGCTAACAAAACTGGTCAGTATGTTCAGAAAAATTCATCCACATATATTCAAGTAAGTAAATATTTTATTTGATCTCTGAACTTTTTTTTAAGAGAATAGATATAACCAAAGGCATATTTTAAAACAAAATTAGTTTCTTCATACAATGTCTAAAAATTTGTTTCACATTAAAAATAAGAATTGTAATCATAGCTTTATCTGTTTACATATATGTGGCCAACATAATTTCCAAGAGTGATTATTGATCTTTGCTTAGTTAATTGGTATCCATAACTAAATTGGTTCCCAAGAATACAGAATGCAAGTTCAAATCTCTTTGAAGGTTATGAGGATTATTCAATCAGTGCTGCTTAATGGTTGTATACTAAAAAGACCTTAGTATTTTTAAAAAAAAAGAAGAAGTGAAAATATATATTAGTAAAAAAATTAATAATTAAAATGCTTTGTCTAAGTAATCCAAATGGCTTCAGACTAATTTCTGGGATGAGGAGTTATCATTATTTACATGCAGACTATTATCCTCATTACAACATTTTGGCCATTGTCCCTTCTGGCTTTCTTGAGATGCCTGTCAATCCAGCTGACCCTCAGCTGAAGACTATTATATATAATACTACTATGTGTAAAGCAACAAAATTAAAATAAACTTATCAAAAGTTTATAGAAATGCTTCAGGAAAAAATTCAGTGAAGATAATCACTGAAACTGAAATTATTGAAATCTGCCAATTCATGCAGATGCATTGGTTTGGCAGGTCAAGTTATAAAATGGGGGACGTTGCTGTTTTTTTTTTTGTTCAGGTCTACATTTTATATTTGTGTACAGAAATATATGATGACTGTAACTCAGTTACTAGCAATGGTGTATCCTAAAATATGGGCAGTGCGAATGTGGTTTTTTAGTGCTGTAGGGTTATTTTACATTGCCTTGTGAAGATGTTGCAACATTGGGCATCTTTTGCAGTAGCTGTTACATAATAGGTAATAAATGACTTTGTGTGTTTGTAGCATTTTTGAGGCCTACAATATGTAGACAGATGCAACCACATTCATTACATATTTGATCAAATTTTATCGCAACAATTTCAGGGAAGTTATCATTAGTGTGCCTGTTTGTAATTATATATGTATATATATTATTTATTTAGAATTTATAACATAAATACGTTATAATATCACTACAAAAGTAGCCATTTTCTTTTGACACTATCTGTGTCTTTTAAAAGTTTTAAAACCCTCAAACTTGTAATTGAATTCAACACTTGATAAAACACGGATAGTGTCGAAACAAAATAACTACTTTTATAGTGATATTATAATATATTTATGTTATAAATTCTAAATAAATATTACTAGCTCTACTTTGTATTGAGCACTTTTTTAAGAATAGTGTTTCTTTGGATAAGGAATATTATTCCATCCATACCTACCCTATACTTGGAGATATATATAGTCACACAAACACTAAAATAATCAAGATAAAATAAAATTCCTTAAAGCTTTTTACTTTGTAACTGTTCATTTTCAAAATCTTATTTATTTTTGTAATTTTTTCCCCCACCTCTAGGTCTTACAGAACTTGCCCCTTAAATTCCTGTCACCCAATGATCAAATTCGGATTATTATGGGTCTGCAGGTTTTACTGGCATGTAACCCACTGAGTGACCTTCTAAATGAACTGAGTGACCAAGGGGCAGACTGTCAACAGTCAAGTCTGGTTTCAGTTCAATGCAGCATAGCTTGTCTTCACATTCTTTTCTTGTCAAGTGGAAACAACTCTGTTTTCTTCTATTTAAATCCTGAGTCTTTCCTCAATTATCTCAAGACAATTTTCACTGAAGTGAAACAGGAATCAGTAAGTAACTAATTGAATAGTTTGCCTTTGTCATTGTTTATACATTTTGTGAGCACAATTTTTTTTTTTACCAAGTTTGTTAATTTCTTCAGTAAATTGTTTTATGTCTGGTATTAAAATTTACATGATGGTTTCTTTCATCCAAATTCTTCTTTATTTTTTTGTTACTTATTCATTTTATCAGGACTGCTAATTTTCTACTTATTCTTACTGACCAAAAATGGGACACACCTTACTGTGATTCAACAAATGTCTTTTTTCTTTTTTTTCTTAACCTTTTATCATTATACAGGCTGTGGCAGAAATACCTCCCACATAATGTCTTACTATTATATAGGAGATATTTCAGTTCATAATTCAAGGCTGACTACAGCTACAGCCACCAAATTTTCTCTGATAAAACACAAAACTCAATATGGTTTTAGTTTTATGTTGTTTGCTCTTTTTTTTTTTAAATATTTTTATTTTAAATTGTACAACATGAATTTCAAAATTTTAATTTTATTAAGAAGAAATTAACTATCATGAGTCAGTTCATTTCACAAATATTTACTTATATTTCATAACTTTTATAATCAAGGTTGGTGCTTGCAAAATTCCACTGCTCATCTCATTACATCAGTTGCTTGAAGTGGCCTTTTATGCTCTTGTTAATAAACAGAAGAATTTTCCTGCTCTGCAGTCATATATTTTAAAGGTAAGATACACCTTGCTGTATTGTGTATGGAATGGAGTCAGAAATTTTCAAATCAAAGATATTTTTTCTGTAGCGTTTTAATGTCAGAATACTTGAAATATGAAATGTTTGGTAAATATTATTATTATGAAGAATTATGCTATATCTATTAAACGCAATGATAATTTTGTCATATATTTATGATTTTTAGCTCTGTAAAAGTATGCAGAAAGCTCACAAGAAACTCCGCAAGAAGCCTCAGAACATGGAAACCTTCAATAAGAAATATTCCCTAACATATTTGCTTGCTAGAATTTTGGTTGAAGTACTTGGAAAGGTTTGTACATGATTTTTGCAAATTAGCTGTTTTTAGTATCCATCCACAAAGTTTGGGTTAAGCTTGCTTTGGGATATAACTTCCATTATGGGAAAACTATTCATTGACTGAAGTTGTTATAAAAAATAGACAAATTGAAACGTCCCCATTTTTAAAAGCTAGCAATATTGTCATATTTTATAGGCTTGTATTTGTTTCAATTGTTGTAATAGCAACCTGTATCCAAGTATTTAACTTTTTCATTCTGTACATGTAAGTAAATATATTTCATTATTTTTAACCATTCAAGTACATCAACAGGAAAGAAAAATATTTTGAAAAATATTTTTTGTGTAAAATGTTTTTTTTTTTTTTTTTTTTTTTTTTTTTTTCCACCATTAAGCTACAGATATTGATTTTCTTAGATGCAGTTCTTTTGGAAAATGTGTTTATTTTAGTTCTTTCTTAATTCAAAAATACAGATTTACATTTTAAATTTATAAACATTTCAACTTATTTATACAATATAGCATTATATTTCTCTACAAGTTCTCTGTTAATTTTTTGTGTTTAAAGTTTTTATCTTATTTGGTTGGTCAAAATATTTCTTCTGTTTATGGCATTAAGTGTGCTTTACATGACTTCATTAAAAAAGGACACATGACTGTATTGTAACAGTTGTTAAAATTGTCAGATTTTTATGTATTCATTTATAGATATTTAATAACTTCTATATAAAATATTATTATCAAAGTGCAAATAAAAGTTAATTTTTTCAAGCTATATGATATTGAGTTGTAAAATTTTCAGTGTATTCATTATCTTCTTGAATGCAAAGATAAATCGATATATTTTTATTTCACTAAGCAATCACATTCTGCACTTGTTCATATTGTGACTCAAGTTTGTTATCCTGGTTAAAAGCACCTTTCGGAGAATAAGAGTTACTTGAGTAAATTAAAATTTCCAACTTGCTCTCTATTTTATGTGATTTTTAAATAATTATAAATGCAGAGATTTTCTATTTCTTTTTGAGAACCATCTTTAAAATCTGGTATGTATGTTTCATCCTTATATTTCTTGTTACAGAAAATCCATGCTTGTATCTCGAAGAAAAATGTTAAAAATGAGCTTGTTGGTTTCCTGGACCAATTATCAAAAGACATTTTGGACACAAGCAACAGCTTCAGTGATGTGCTGCCCTCTTCACTCATTGCAGCTTACAATTCTGTCCTAACTTACCAAGATTTCTTACCAGACTTAGACAAAGAAACTATGGACAAATTATGGAAGAACATGTTAGTTTGTTGTTCTGAAAATCTCCATAAGGTATGTATTTGTTCAGAGATATGAAAATCTTTAGATTTGCCAAAGTTTGTATGAACAAAATTTTGTCAGCCATCTTTGTTCTTTTTCAACTTATAAGTTGAATATCAAGGTTAACTCTCCACTTGAACCTCCAACTATTGAAAAAAAAGGTGAGGGAAAAGTGTATATGTGGTTGGTGTAAAATGACCCATCACTAGGCCTTAGGGAACAATCTACCCTTCTGAACTAAACAAAGGGTTTGGTTCAACATGCCAATGTATATCACATATATGAAGAAGGCCAGTTTACAACTGCTGCTGAAATGTGAATATGGCAATAAAGATGAGGACAACAGTCTGAACAATAAATAGTACAAATACTTAAGACATTGTAAACTTATTGAATAAGACAAAAAAGAACAAGATAAAAATTGTATATTCCTTATAGAAAATATTCCTTCACATTTTTCATAAGGAATATACAATTTTTTTTAATTAGCAACTTGTTTATGAACAACTGTACTCAAATTTGTGTAAGTCTTAAGCAAGCCCAACTGTTGATGTTACTGTGGCTTAATCAACATAAAAAGACAGTTGTAGAATTTAACAAAAATGAGTTACTAAATACATTATTTTATACTGTATTCAAGAATTATACCAATTGTAGTTACAGTAAAATGTCTTTTCTATTTAGTATAAAAAAAAATTAAGCAATCCGAGTATTGGTCCAATCCTAAGTTGCTTATATAAAACAAAAGGTTGTGTATTGTCTTTATAAGTTCTTAAAAATTTAAGATATTGTTTTTTTTTTTTTTCTTTTTTTTCCATGAAGACTTTAAATTCAAAAGTAGAACAAAAACATTTTGTAAATAATATATTTCCTGTACTATTAAAATATACAAATTCTTATATTTCAACTTTAGAATTTACACAAAACTTAAAACTTGTACTAGAATGTAAGGATTAGTAATAATTAGTAAGCAAACTACTTTAGAATATACCTTTACTAATAATACTCATTTGGTATTTTCTCTTAACTTTAATTTTTTTTTTTTTTTTTTTTTTTTTCAGAAAGATGTGTCTATGCTTCTTCTGTCAGTACAATTCTACTTCATTACTCTCAACCGGAATCATGCTGCCCAACACTTGAGTCCTGAAACAAGACAAAACATCTGGTGCACCTTACATCAACTTTTGTATACTTTCCTCTCTTATCAGAATGCTAATAATACTAGTAGTTGTAGTATTTCAACTAATCTTAGAAGTCATGATGCTGTATGTCTTGCTGTAGACATTGCTGTTGATCATGTTGGAAGTGAAAAGGCTTTGTCATTAGACCTTGAGAATAAAGGCCAACCAAGTTTCAACTCTCAACTTAATATGTCCTTGATTGAGCAAATTAAATTAACCATGGTAATCATTATTTTGAGTTCAGAAATTGATGAGCTAAATTTCTATTCAAAGAAGATGATCTCTGATTTGGTAAGTTATATATTTCTTTATTTTCTTTGTCATCCTTTGTTGTGCAACAATTGAAATTGCATAACATTCTTTAAATTGGAATAGTTTGATGGAATATCTGCATTTTTATTTTATTTTGTAACATGTTAATTTAATATTCAGAATCAAGAACAACTAGATTTGTGCTGATAGTAAAAAAGAAGAAAGGAGATCTTTTTGAACCTTTGTTATTTAGATAAAACTTATCATTTTTTTTAGCTTCTTTTGTAAACACAATGAGGAAAGAAGGCCTGGAGAATTTGACATTCACTAGACATTGAAGGCCAGTGTGAATATAGAGAAATATCAAATTGTAAATGGATTTCAGAACAGTCACTAGGAGATAAAGGGACAAACATTGTTTAGAGCTACAAAGGATAGGGAGTTGTGGAGAGCCATGATTGCTTACATCCTGAAGGAGCATTTCACATTAATTTCAGCTGAATTTCATCAAAAATTTTAAAATTTTACATAATTGACAACTAAGATTATCCATTATCTCATGTCTCTTCTATTATGCAAGGGATTACATTACCTTATACTCAAATACCCTTGAGAAAAGTATGAATCTGTCTTCTACCCCCTCCCCACAAGCTATGGATTACATAGTAGAACTTGTACTGGAAAAACCATTATTTTCAAAAGATTGTTGATGCAATATTCACTTGCAAAAACAAATAATTATTCTTAGAATTCAAACTATATTTTCGCTTTAGATAACTTTGATAATTGACCAAGGGTTGATAAGCTGTTAAAAAAAAAACAGGTGACCCAGGGATGTTTAAGAGTTTTCATGATCATCACTTACAACATCTAGTTGTCTTGATTTAGATACCCTTGACTCATTTAATCTGGAGTACCATCATGCAGAAAACCAACCAGAAGCTCTACAATACCAGGGGCTTATTGAAAGCCTCTATAATGGATGTGATATCCAACTTGAACAAAAGACAGCTGATGTGGGCATTGTCGCTTTCAATGCTGACTCGAGACATTTCCAAAGGCTGAAGATGTGTGGATAGTGTAATGGATAGCAACTTTGAATGAGAAATCAAAGAACAGAGTTTGAATTCCAATCTGGTTTGTTACAGTCACTTAATGCAAATATCCTTGGGAAAGGTATGAATTCATTTCCTTGGCCTAGCTATGAGCTAAATAGTAATACTTGTATTTGGAAAAATCATTATCTCCCAAAAATTTGTTAATATAATATTAATTTGCAAAAAAAAATAATTATTCTTACAATCCAAAAAATGTTTCAACTTTAAATAACCCACAAAAGATTGATAAACAAAAACAACAAATCATCAATCTAGGGTTCCACAAGAGAAACAGTGATAAATAGGACTATGCATTTTTGAGTAATCTGTTTACTTTTATATTTGTGATTTTACTATACATGTACATCATATTGTTGGAAAATTTTTGCTTATTATGATAAAGGCTTCAACCTCTTATATTTAAAATTATAGTAAGCAAGGGGAATGACATCGTCAGTAAACAATAAGTTATGGTAATAGTTTTGTTTATATCTATTATACATATGTAATATTAGTTATTTGCTTAACAGATTTTATTTTTTTGTAAATGAAAACCTGTGTGAGGTCTCCTAAACAAGGAATATGATTTTATTTTTTGCACTGTCAATAAATTTGCCAAAAGGGGATCACTTTTTCCTTAAGCAAGTTATACAAAAAGATATCTTATGTTTATCATGTGAACTACAACAAAAATATAAAAGTGATAGGTATTAATAATGGTATATAATAATTTTTTATGTGGGAATTTTCTGAGACATGAAAACGTTTTCAAGGGTTTCATAAGGGTAAAAAGATTAAGTAACACTGATTTAGGGTCTGAGGAGAGTTTTATTAAGAAACTTTTTTCTAAGTTAAACAAGTGTATGAATCATTTGAAAATATACTGATTTTTTTTTTTTTTTTGTTCAATATCTTATATATATATACACACACACACACACACGCATGCACTCAGTTACCTGGTAAACCCCCACCTCATGTGTGCATTGTATAATTGAGCAGCAATCCTCTTAAAATGACTGTCAAGGAAAGTCTTTTGAGTTTGTTTTTTTTTCTTTAATTTTTCTTGTGTTTTTGCAAAAAAAATTTTTTTTTTTAAGGAAGGAGTGTATGGAGAAATTGTTTATAGAATTGGTTTCTTCAAGCACTTTTGGCTAATACTTTAACTATTTTTTTGGTGGGGGCTGAGTAATATTTGTGGTAATGAGGATTATTAATATATTTTTTGTTTTCTATAATCTGTTACATAAGAAACATTTTTTGTAGAAGTAATTTTCTTTTTAGTGGTGTTCTTAGGTTCCGAATACAGTCAGAATGTCTCAGATATCTTATTACTTATTACTAATAAGTGAAGGTCTGGGTGTGTATACACACACATACACAGTAAATGGGAGGTGTATACAGTAAATGACGATTGTAAGATATTTGAGTAAAAAAAGGGTGAATCATGTAATCTTGTGAAGCAGATGATAACCACAATACCAGATAATCTCCAGCCTGTATGGTGCACATAAATAACATCTGTTGCAAGATCTTCTTATCCAAAGCAATGCTTTCTAGTAAGCTAAGATTGCAAAGCCCAAACAGACTACATTCACAGCCATCCACAATAATTTACAAGTAATTTATGTCAATTTTGTGACAAAGTATGTGGGTCAGCAGCAGGTCTAAAGAGTCAAATGACAGTTCATAAGGTCCGAACAAAGCCACTTACAAATCTTTTGTCATATATGCAGAAAAGCCTGCAGAAGAGAATAGTTACTTATGGGCTCAATTGCTGCACAATCCAAAATTGAAGAAATAGCTTTCTATCAAAGAGGGGACAATCATATATATTAGTGTACATTGAAGTCAACATCCAGAGGAGACAGTCTGTTTCATGCTAAATGCAATCATCTGGTCATGAAGATTGTCTTTAATAGCATGAAACAGACAACTCTGCATGTTGACTTCAATCTCTACTTTTATATTTACTTGCCCTCAATCCCTGATAGTGAACACTTTAACCCATAAATATAGTATACCTTAAAACAATATTTTATCATATATATAGTGCACACACACACACACACACACAGAGGAGTGCGATAGATAAATTGTCATCTGAGTCATGCAAAAATGAAAATAATACTAACATCTCATTTTTAACAAATATATTTACCAAAAATACACAAAAATATCTTGAAATACAAAAAAGTAAATTTATTCAATAAAATCACCATTGGCTTCAACCTCGACTTCCACACAATTTCAGAATCTTATGCAACTCTTCTAGACAGTCTCCTTGTTTAAGTTAGTAAATTCTGCCATAATCCTTGCCTCCAATTCATCTTTGGTATTACAAAGTGTTTTGTTGGTCTCTAGCTCAGCTGTGGCCTACAAATAATGAAGGGGTTTACAGTGTGGGCAGTTAGGTAGGTGGCCAGATGTAAGGAGTGATGTAGTCACATAAATTGTCTGACTGACAGCCATGACTGGGTTCTCCTGCTTATGTGGTATGGTGTAGAGACCTGTTGCCAGACATAGGGCCTCCCATCAGCTACTATTTCCTCAAAGCACTTGATTTAGGCCTCAGTGTTGAGTGTGAAGCCCTGTGGGAAGATGAATAGAGGCATAACATTGTTGTAAGTAGTAATCACTCCAAATGCCTTTGTAATCACCATTAGACTCATTTAACTCTTTCCAAATCCTCTGCACTGTCCACAGATTGACACCTCAAAACTCTGAAAAGTTTGTATTGCAGCTTCCAGCACAAATGCAAATAAGTATAGGATGCCATTTCCAAATTTCAGGTGTGGTAAGTTGCATCATGGTGCTCTTTTTCTCACTGATGGCACCTAACTGGCCCTACCATACTGTGCATTCAACAAAATTTTGCATGCACAAAATTAATAATATAAAATGACAACAATTTACCCATTGCACATTATATATATATATATATATATATATATATATATATATATATATATATATATGAATTATTTTGAACATTATTTTTACCGATACTCATATTTAAGTAGATATTGTTTTTAATTAAACAGTATTTTTATATTTATATCTACCGGCCTGATTATTTATGATAAATTTTTATTACGAAAATAATTTTTTTTTTTTCGTAATAAAAATTTATCGTAAATAATCAGTCGGTAGATATAAATATAAAAATACTGTTTAATTAAAAACAGAATATCTACTTAAATACAAGTATCAGTAAAAATAATGTTCAAAATAATTCATTACAAATTGTCGGTTGCTTATAACCAAGTTTCGTTAAAATGCATTAATTTCCGTAACATGTTTTTTTATATATATATATATATATATATATATATATATTTTATATACATTTTTTTATATAAAATTTTAAAATTTCTTTGCCATTTGTAAACACAAGTTAATTCTCAGTTTTAAAAATCTTGCAAAAATAAAATATACACCTGTGATAGGTTATTTTTAGAAATTAACAAATTTAAAGTTAAATTAATCTGATTTACACAAGTATTACTTATTTATAGCATCAAATTTAGAATAAAACTATTTCTTAAACACAGGTGTTGATCTTTTTAATCTCTTCTCAATATATTTGACATGTGATGACAGCCAGACAGATGCAAAATAAGATAAATGTATAGCAACTGGAATTGACAAAATTGGGCAAATTTTTTTCCTGCAAGGAGAAGAAACCATGAAACACATATAAATTACCATACAAGAAAAAACTTCAGATACACAAAAAATAAAAATTAGTTATTTTAAAAATACGATGACATGACAATTTGTATTAAACTTTTCAATTTTCAGTTAATAAATGTAGTCTTCATTTAATAAGTTAAACTAATAACAACAAATCTTTAAAGTATTTTAAAAATATTTTTGAAACTTTATAAATTATCATAATTAAAAAGAATGTGAATAAATCTTTTAAATTTCATTATTAATAAAAAAAAAATGTTTTTTCAGACTATAATGTCCTTAATATATATTATTTATTAAAGCAATTAAAAGCTTATCAAATTAAATAATGTCATAGTTTCGTTGCATTTTTTATTTTACTATTGGGAGCAGATTTTCAAAAATAAAGGCAAAATGTTTTTTAAAAAAAAATGATAGATGATTTACATTGCCCAATGAGTCCTGCATTTAAGTAATAAAACCAATTTTGCCTAAAAAAAAATTTAAATTAAAAATTTCATGAATTTACGTGGAGTGGGGGTAACATGTAAAAAAAAAACATTTTTATCAAGATTTTTAAAAAAATAATTATTTCAAACATAATTTCATTCATTTGTGAATAAGTCTTGAAAATTTCAAAAAAAATTTTTTTCAAAAAAAAATCCAACAATTATTTCCGAATTCATGTTTTTCACTGGAAAAAACTGAGTTATGTAATATTACATTTTCCATTGTCAACCCTCATAATGATTTAGTTACCTGCAAACAAAAATCAAAACAAGATTTTTACCAAAATTTTGAATGTGTTAGAAAGGAATAAAAAAATTTTAAAAATACTTTTTTTCCTCTTAATAATAACATAAACATTTTGATGGAAAAGTTTTTATTAAGTTTAGGGCCTTTTTTCTTCATACTATGCTGTTTTTTCAGCGATTTAGTGAAGGTACCTGGTGTAGAGGTTTTTATTTCAAACATTTCCTTCTCTTAGACAACTTGCTATCTAAAGTTACAGTCTTTTATCCACTATATATAATCTGTTAAAATGAGGTTCAGTGTTGTTTTCATTTTTGCATAATTTAGACGATAATTTTTCCATCTTGCCCGGTAATATATATATATATATATATATATATATATATATATGAACTTATCACTATACTCATTTCGAAAAACCCTCTGTATATGCGCGGAAGAAAAAAAAAGAAAAAGTTAAGCACATGAACATCAGCCAAAGCAATTTGGACCGACCCAGTATGTAGCCCAAAGAAAAAAACCGAGACGAGTAATCAATAACAAAAAAATGCTCAATACATAAGCAGAGCAGAATAAGTAAATTAACCTAGTAAGCCAACAAACCTACCAAGGTTTCACCTAAACGGATCTTCAGGGAAGGCTGACTCCAACCTTCCCTGAAGATCCGTTTAGGTAAAACCTCGGTAGGTTTGTTGGCTCACTAGGTTAATTTACTTATATATATCATGTTTTTCAGATCTTATTAAAAATGTGATGCGAGTGACTATATATATATATAATATTAAACAATAATATTATTGCTAAGAGTAAAATTATACCACTAAACAGTTATATTAAAAAGTACTCAATACGTATTTTAAGAAAATTTAACATGTAGAGATTTTGAATATTCAAATTATGAAGCTTTCTAATTTGAATATATATAAATTAAGTATATGTATTGCTTTAGTTTATAAGATATATTAATGATTTCAGTGAACTACATAGATCTTTTATTGTCATGCTTTCAAAGATATAAATTCTTAAACACAACTAAATTTATCTTCACCATTAAAAGAATATTAATTTTTTTTTTCTACAGACTGCAGAAACAGCACTGACGGATACTATGCGTTTAAAGAGCACAGTTGAAGTATTTCTTGCTCTTTTTGCTGGTCAACGAATGAAAGATGAACATCTACCAAGGTTTATCAACTCACACTGTGATGTATGTTTTCTTTTTTCATAGTTTGACGTTCATAGTCCTTATACCTAATGTATTTAACACATCACTCAATAAGTCCTGGGGGCTGACGTATAGGTGGCACCACTAATAAAAAATCCATGTGATTTTTATGAAATACTAAAATTCAAATGGCACATGACAAAATTTGGGCCTTAACTGAGTGATATGCAGAAAAAGTCTTAAAGACATTCCAGAAAATAAGTAAAAGTGAAAAGAAAAAAAGAAAAAAACATATACATAACATATAAAAGGTGGGGTTTATTATCTTTTTATTATAATTTATAATAAACTGTTTTGTTTGTGTTAATAAATATGAAGAGGCAATTTTGCCAGTCCCATTAAAATAAACACATTACTCAATAAGTCTTGGGCCTGACATATAGATGGCACCACTAATAAAAAAATTCATATGATTTTTATGAAGTACTAATCTTCAAAAGGCACATGACAAAATTTGGGCCGAATCAGATTATTAGTTTACATATTACAGTTAAGTGAAGCTACTGTTGCAAATTTTCAAAACAATGGAAAAATCTGAATTTCGTGTGTTGGTAAAGCATTACTTTCTGATGGGGAAAAAATAGTGTTCAAGCAAAGCAATGGCTTGATAAGTGTTATTCGAACTTTGCTCTGTTGGAAACAATGGTTAAGAGGTGGTATGCTGACTTTAAATGCAGTCGTACAGACACAAATGATGCTGAATGCTTGGTTTGCTCCAAATAGGCAGTTGTCCCAGAAAACACCAAAAAAATCCACAAATTGGTTTTGATCAATCATAAATTGAAGTTGTGTAAGATAGCAGAGGATTTGAACATATCAGAAGGCAGTGTATTCACCATTTTGCATGAACATTTGTCAATGAAAAAGCTGTGTTCAAAGCTGGTGCCATGTTTGCTCACAGTTGATCAAAAACAACAATGGGTCAATGATTCAGAGTGTTGTTTGCAACTGTTTCAACACAACAAGAAGGAGTTTTTCCATAAATATGTGACAATGGATGAAACATGGATCCACCACTTCACTCCAGGGTCAAATTGACAGTCAGCTAAGTGGAAAGCTGTCCAAAGCGACCAAAGATGCAAACATCAGCAGACAAGGTTTTGGTCTCCGTATTTTGGGATTTACAAAGTACTTTGTTCATTGATTACCTTGAGAAAGGAAGAACCGTCAATATCGAATATTATATAGCATCATTGGTGCTTTTGAAAGGAGAAATCTAAAAAAAAACGGCCGCAAATGAAGAAGAAAAAGTGATCTTTCACCAAGACTATGTTGCAAGTCGATTGCAACAATGGCAAAACTACATGAATTGTACTTTGAATTGCTTTTGCATTCACCCTATTCTCTAGATCTAGCCCCCAGTGACCACTGGCTGTTTACAGACCTCAAAAGATTGCTCCAGGGAAAGAAATTTAGCTCCAATGAAGAAGTGATATCAGAAACTGAGGTGTATTTTGAGGCAAAAGACAAATCCTTCTACAAAAAAACCATTGAATTGTTAGAGAAGCTTTTGAATTAGTGTATAGTTTAGAAAGAGATTATGCCGATGAATAAAGTTGAATTTTGCCTCAACATTGTTGTTTTATTAGTTAGGCCCAGGATTTGTTAAGTGGTGTTAAGCATAACAATACTTATTATCAAAAACAAAACTCGCTCCCATATTCTTGCTTTCCTGACAGCTACAACCTCCAGGAATTTAAATGCAATGTCAATACTCATCTATTAACCACTTGACTTTAGTTCTTTCCCCACCCCGTATATCCTTTCCTTTCTCTCCAGCTTTGAAACTGTCATCACACCTGTATACCCATCCTTCTATTGCTCCTTTCTAACTAGTTTGTCTTCCTCTTCACTCTTTCCTAATTAATCTTTTTACACTTATGTAGCCTCCTGCACATCAGTGGCATTACCGCCTTGCTCGGGGTGATACGATTAAAAAGAAAAAAAAAAGACAGTATTCAGCATTATATGGATATCATTCCAAGAGTTGTTCAGGCTATTGAACTCATTTTTTGCATTGATTTTTTTAGTGACCACAATGTTTCAGTCAATCCATTCTGTCTACATTTTATAATTATGAGGTTTAATTCCAAAAGTTGTTCAGACTATTGAACACATACTTTGTGTTATTATTACAACATTTCGGCCAATCTGTTCTACAGCATTTTACAAGGGTACAGTCCAAAGGGAAAGGCAGAAGTAGTTTTTCTACAGAGACATGTAGAAAACAGGAACAAGATGGTGGATAATATACTGTGTAAACATACTCCAAATCTGTCTTTCTCAGTCTAATGAACTCTGCAAAAAAAATCAATCAATGTTGGAACTAGTTCTATTATTTGAAATGTTTTAACATAGAGGTTCAAGTAGCAAAGATCAAAACTATTCTTATGTCACCTAATATATAAGTTTAATATTTTTTATGAGTCCTTTAGTGGGTAAAACTCCTGGAACACTTGCCACTGCTGCTATCCATCTATTTCATACACCAGAAGTATTAGCCATAATATTACCTTGAATTTTATTGTCAACCATTTTTAATTTCTGATGACTTATTTTTAGTTGCTTTTCATCACAAATTCAGTAGCCATCGTCAAGCAGTATAGGATTGGAAATAAAAAATGATAGTTTGAGTAGTTGTGATTGAAAGAACTAAAATGAAGAATACTAGTGAATACTAATCAGAAATTAATAATGGTTTACAATGTTTATTTTAATAAAATTTCAGTATAAAATTACTACTAGTAGAAATAAAAAACAATGAAGATGAAAAATACAAATCAAAAATTAATAATGGTTGACAACACTTCTAATAAAAATTCAAGATAATATTACTAATACTACTAGTGAAAACAAATGAAATTAAGATGAAAGAAACACTAGTTAAAATTAATAATAGTTGACAAGTTGGCAATGTTTGATCTTAGTTCTCTTGACACCACTATTACTGTATACACTTTTGACTCCCTCAGCAATGTTTATTTGCAAGATTATAAAAATATGTGAACCAAGTACAATGCGATATTTATTATTCATCTTTTATAAAGATTTATTATCTATAATTTTATAAGAAATAAATTTGAAAAAAAAATCTCTATATTCAAAGTTCATAAAAATTAGAAAAATTATCAAAATATGTAAATGAGGCACTATTTATTATTTACCATTTTATAAATAACCATAGAAAAAGAAAATTTGAATAAACGTATGGTGTAAGCATAAATTAAAAGCATGTTTGGTTCAGAGGAAGAGATGCTGTTAACCTATTTTAGTGAATGTAAGTGGTGATAGCAAATAAAAAAAACGTCTGAAAAATGCACTTTTACAAAATTTATAATTACATTTATTCATTGTTATACGTTATTTGAATTTTTACAGACCTATTTATAAATTTATGGATAAAAAAATTTATTTTTATATTTATTTCTTTATAAAATGATAATGAATATTTCATGATAGTTGGTTCACATGTAAATAAGCAATCTATTAAATAATGTTTAATATCTTTGTTGACAATTCTCAAAAATAAAGAAAATGTATAAATCCACATTCATGTGTTTGAATGCTATTAAACTTCTAATCATCGCTTTTTAAAACAACAGACATCTCGAAGAGAGTCAAAAGTGTATCCAGTAAAAGTGGTGTCAAGGAAATAACTGTCCTTTTGATGCACTATTTTTTGTGAGTACAAAGGTTAAACTTTGCAAACAATGCTTCATTTAACAATAAAAAAAAATTCAAGATGGTATTACACTTCAAAATTTACATTATTTTTTTCTGCTTTCATCACCATTTATGAATTTTCATGAAACATTAATTCACTACTAGAGACTCAGGACTTTTAAAAAAATTCAATGCCCAATATTTTCTTCATAAGTGCTACCATAATGTTTCTTTACAAGGTGTTCTAAATTACAAAAGTTATCTTAGATCTCTATAAATTTTACTCTCTTTCCAAAATCAAAATTTTTTCTGCTCCTTTCATTCATTTTTCAGTTTCTAAATGGGTTTTCTTTTCAGTCTGTCCTAACCACTTGTGGTTGAGTTTGTTTCAAAGAACAATCTCCTCATCTCCAGGTAACTGTTCTTTCCAGACAGCACCTCTTCTATTGTACTAAGAAGATGAGGGTCAGTGTAAATAATGCTTACCAATTGGCAAGAGCTGAGTAATTTTTGTTAAAATTTCTATCTGAATAGGATCCCACTTATCATATTTGAGTGAGTGTGGAGATAAATATCTTTTGCAGTGTCACCATGAACAAGGATTCATTTCCTTTTGCATATTCTTCCTATTTGCTTGCTTAATCTTTAACAGACATAAATATTTCACTGTCTTTTGAAAAAATATACAGAACTAGAATTTCCAGTAGTCATAGGATGTGCTCATATTTAACATTTATATTAAGTATCATACCAACTGCTCTAGGGCAGTGATTCTTGACTACCATGCTGCGGCACACTAGTGTGTCTCACAATTCTCTTAAGTGTGCCGCGCGTGTGTGTGGAAGTAGTAGTGGCACAGCGTTAGTATTTGAATAAATTAATAAGTATTAAACATTTTTTCAAATAATTATTTTCACTGTTCTTTATGTTATTTTAAATACTTTGGTATAATATCCATTTTGTAAATGTATTTTTATTTTTTGATTTAACTTTTTTTAAATTTTTATTTATTTGAATAAATGAATATAACATTTTTTCATATAACTATATTCAACATTCTTTGTTTAATTTAAAATTTTTAAAAAGTTATATTGAATTATGAATTAATATTCACACAGTATTTAATAAGTTCATATTTGTGTGTGTAATTTTTTTTTTTAATTCATGGTTTATTTTATCACATTTAAATGTAAACCTCTTAAAAATTTTGCCAAAAAAAAGTGTCATGATATTTTCATTTGCTCCCAGGTGTGCCGCTGCTTGAAAAAGTTGAGAAACACTGCTCTAGAGCCAAGAAATTTCTTGGAAAATTTTTTGTCATTTCACTCTAAGTGGTTCGAATAAATATTTTTCCCCCCTTTTTTTTTTTTTTCTTTCAGATTCTTCGCTGTTCACAGACTATTTTCCAACAAGTACAATGGCACACTGACCTCACCAAAGTGGAAAATGTTGTCATTCCTTTATTGTGCCTTGAAGCGAAAATCTTGCAAAAATATAAGGTGAGGGAATATAGCTGTTTTATGATATTTTCTTCTCTGACAAGAGAAGGTAATATGTCTGCTCTCTTTAATTACTGAAGAACATAGCATCCTCCTCTAACAATCCAACACTATAAGAAGTTTTTGTTTGTACACAAAAACAGTCTTGTTCATTATAGCACCATTTTTGTCAAATGCTATTTGTTGGCATTTACTAAGCTTGGCTTATTCTACAAAAGTTACAAGTTTTAGAAAGTGAGAATCACACTTATACCAATAGTAATGGTCTATTTGGCTAGCTTGTTGACCATTACACTACTGCAAAAATCTATCATGTGACATGTTATTTTTAATTATTTATGTAGGTAAAATAATAAGTCCATAGTATAATGATTGCCCTGTTGGCAGGACTTCAGACTATGACAACTGCACCTCTACGAGGAGTAAAAGTTCCCCTGTTTGTTGTGGATGGCAACCCGCCGTGCTTGAGTACAGGATCCTAGTGGTTGAGGGTTTTAGAAGTTGGGCTATACATATACTCCTAAACTCAAACACACCACTTTGGCCCCTGCTTGACCTAGCAGGTGGTTGGAGAGAGACTAACAAAACAAACGAAATTTACTCATATTTATTATATCAAACATTAAACTGACTTAGTTGTGGTTGTAGGGGCAATCAGACTGGGAACAAAAGAATCTGATATGTTTGTTTCAACCTCTGAGGAAAGCCTATACTTGGGTGGATGATCCCAGATATGACCCTTGGAATCTTCCTCATGTTTGAGTATACCAGTCGTGTAGCCCTGGAGGAATGAGGCAAACACTTGAAACTTTTTGAAACATACCCAAGTAAAAAATATAGTTTCAGCATTAAATGACCCACAGGACATTGATATACTGGTAAAACAAATAAACAATCAGTGAATCAACCATAGCATAATGATGAAAAATACTTATTTTACACAACATAATCTCCTTCCTTAATTCATTGGTGAATATTAATCATATACATTGATAAAGAAATTTTCAGATCAGAATTCAATTAATAACTACATGTTTGGTTATGGACTTACTGATTTCCTTTTATATTTGAACAGTGCCTTTGATTTAAGAAAAGGTTTTTATATTTTCAGGGTTTTTAATTCTATGAAAATATATTTTTATTAATAAAGCTTTTATTATTAAATTAAAACAACAAAACTTGTTTAATGTTCTATGATTCTTAGTAAAAAAATATTTTCATTATTGGCACTTCCACCTGTAATACTGAATTTACCTCAACATTTTTAATAATGTAACCAAATATAAAAACTTTATTTTATAATAAGCTTTTATCTTATAATCTAAAACAAGCAACTTAGTTTTTAATGTAGCTTAATAATGAGTTTTTTGTTTTTTTTTGTGATGGGTGTGTCAACTCAAGCACATGTACCCATTAAATATAATGTTTACTGTGATAAGACTATCCGTTAACTACTTAAAAATAACTTTGCTTCTGTTTTGGATACAAAAATAAAGTGAAAGGTCTCGGAACACATATGATAATTGAGCCTGGTTTTGCTGTGATTGCCTTCTATGGCTTAATGGTAAAGTACACTTGGATTGAAAGTGATTTCCCAGAGCAAAAAAGAAATACGTGTGTGATTACTGTTGGGTGGTGACTTTTGATCTCTAAGCCAGTAGACATTGATTTAACTTGTTTTTTTTTTCTTGTTAAATGGATGTCTACACAACCACATATACCCATGAAATGTTTATAGCAATAAGAAATAATGACAAACTAAAAAAAATCTATTGCTTAAAAATAGTGCTTAATGTAGAAATGTTATTTATTTTATTGCCTAATATAAAAATTGTTTTTTATATGATAAATTAATGTAAAAAAACAAAAAAAACAAACTCTTTTATGTCATGTGAAAACTACTTAAATTTTCTTTGTTTACTTGCAGAACACACTCCCCTCACAGGTAGCTCTACAGGTCATGCTTGGTTGCCAGTATGTTCGCTTGAACGAACTTCCTGTGTCTACTTTCTGTGCTGTCTTTCATGCTCTTTGTGATGTCCTATTTTCTCTGCTGCTTGATTTTAATCGAGCTGTCCTCGCCACGTTACCAAGTTTTATTGGTGTCCTCAAACATATCCTTTTATTTAACCTTTTTTGATGGAGAAGGCTTACAGCTACATTATGTTGAATGTGTGGGTGGTGTAATTGTTTGGAATTGTTAATCAGAGAGCTGAGCTTCAATTTCCATTGGGTTCATTATATTCACTTACACACACATACTCTTGGGAGAGTTATGAATTCACTACTTCTCCCCTCTTAGCTATGGGTTAATTAGTAAGACTTATATAGCTAAACCATTGTTATCTTTCTTACAATCTAAAATTATTTTCTGGCTTTAAATAACCTGCAAAAGGTTGATAATCTATAGAAAATCAATCAATTTTGGTGGGTGATACCTCTAATAATGCTTTTCTCTATTTCAATTTAACTATTCCACATCCTTAGTGAATCTTATAATTCTTAAGTGCAATGAAATGATTCTTGTTTCATAACATTTTTCTTTTTTATCCTTCATAATTATCTGGCGTGGTGGGGCAGGGGTCATGGCATGAAGGGGTAAACACTGCTGTTGGTGGCTTGTTGGATCATTTCTGTAAAGGATAGAGTATGAGATAAGAATTCTTTTTTTTTTTTTTGTTATTAATCATCCACACAATCCAGCACATATTAGCTTGTCCTCTTGCTCATCACCTGAATTTATAAAATTATAGATTCTGGCTGCTAGTTATTGGTTCCTATTGTCAATTTTCTGAATCTGGTAATTCTCTGATGCTGAATGTATTTGTGGACTGGGGTTGCCACAATAAATTCTTGGGTTTTGTTTCTGACCAGATTCTGATTTGTTTTATCTGATACTCATCTGAGGAACTTCTGCACACCGGGTGTGATTTTTTCCTTTCCAGTATCACTAACATCTTAATTTATGTTGTTCCTTTGTCCACCCAGATTTGGGGTGATAGCACCATTTAAGGTTCCAGCTATGAACAAATAGTGAACCTCCAAACAAAAATCAAAAGGTTTTTATTTTTAGAGTAAAAATAACAGCAATACATACTTTTTTTAAAAAATTACCAAAAATTCATTTTATCATCTACAAACTATATATCTAAAAACATGCATTTGCCCTGAAAGTATAAAATTATGTATAAAAGTTGAAATATTTAGATTTGGGAATTATATACACAAAGATGTAATATACTGGAAAACAAAATCAACCAAACAATATTTCCAGGGTCTCTGGTCCCATTTTGGGTCATTCAAATTAATTTGTTCATTTTTATTTTGCTATTTTTAATACTAATAATTATTATTTGTAAGTAATTACAATTTTATTAGATCTTTAAAAACAAACATTTTACAAGTACAAGGTAACCAAAAAGTTCTGTCCGTTTTTAAAGGAAAATAAGAAAACGCTTCACAGTATGTGTAACTTATATTTAGTCTTCAAAGTAATTGCAATCGGCATCCAGCACCTTCTGCCAACATGTCTCCAGCTTTTCAATGCTCTTGCGGTAGAACTCAAAAGAAGTCCTTGAGGGCTTTGCACAAGTCTGCTTTATTGGTGAAGAATTTCCCACGAAGATGATTATCCAGAGAGTGGAAGAGGTGGTAATCGGATGGTGCAAGGTTAGATGAATAAGGTGGATGGCACAAAGTCTCCCACCCAAGTTGCAGTACCTGGCATTGTCATGGAGGAAAAGCACACCTTTGCGATTCACCAGGGCTGGCTCCTTCTGGCATAATGCCTGTTGCACATGTTTCAATTGCTGCGAGTATAGGTCACCAGTGACTCTTTGGCCCATTGGTAGCAGTTCATAATGAACCACTTGACGACCTGTCCACCAGACGCAAAGCATAATATTGCGTGGGTGCTTAGGCAGTCTTGCGATGTGAGGGACAGCATCCTGAAGAAACAACCAATGTCTGAAACACTTGGGAGTTTCGTACAGAATCTACTTTTCATCATTGGTAAGCACTCGATTGAATAAGGATGCAGTACGGTGGTGAGAAAGCAGCAATACACAGGCTGTCACTCTTTGTCCCTTATGGACCTCCAACAGCGTTTATGGAACCCACTTGCTCAGTTTGTACGTCTTACCTAGGCGGTGCAGGTGAAGTCTGTTTTGTCAGAAAAGTTGAACTGTCTTGCAAGTTCAACATACATTAGACAACTGTCCTCTTCAATAGCCACCTTCAGAACTCCGTCATTCACGACCTGTGGTCGTCCACTGCAAGGCTCATCATGGAGAGACAAATCTCCTGACTTGAATTTTCCAAACCAACGTCTTGCAGTATGTTTATCCACAGCACTATCCCCAAACGCTTGACATATGCGGCAACTTGATGCAACTGCTGATAAGCCCATTTTGAAGTTGTAAAGCAAACAGCCCCAAACAAGATTAGACACTTTCATCCTTCTCACAGCTGTCCAGCTTATAACTGATGGCCAGGCACAGTGTGCATGTTTTTTATAACATCTGATGTTCCTACTTCCGTCTGTCCGAAGTTGAAAACAATTGCTATACGCATTTCGTATATATTTCAATTTCATTCAATGACTAATCAAAAAACGGACAGAACTTTTTGGTTACCTTGTATATGTAAATATACACAAAAATATACAAACAAAAAAGAGAAAAGCAAGGATAAGAAAAGAAAATGACTCACTGTAAAGTGGGGTATTGAAAAAACATGACAAAAAAGGGCTAACTAATTCTGATACTTGCTTTTCAGAGCTAATTGAAGACAAAAACATGTGCATGATAAGTAAAAAAAAATTCGGAGAGAGACAAAAAATTACTACCAGGGAATTAGCAAATATAAATTACAGCCATTTTTTTAGTCATTTCATCACCAAGGTGGCACTAAGATGCAAGGGGTTACTGGAGGTGAAAGAGAATGAGAATACTAGGAAAAAAAAACTGAAACAAGGGATCATCCTCTACTACTGGTCAAAAGACAGATCTGTTTTGCTGTGTCACAGCTCATAAGTACAGTTAGGCAGCCGATTGCTTTTTACCCAGGATTGAAACCCGACTGAATTGGCGTCAGTCAGCGATTCTACCTCTGAGCTACGGGCGCTCGGTAGAAGGAGGCAGACATTTTAGTGTGCATATTATTATTATACACACCCAATAGCTGAAAGTGGTCTAATTCATTGCTGAATGAACGATGCGTAGATGCCCGAGTAGCTAGTGTTTTTCAAAGTCTACCATTCTCATATATATATATATACAGGGAACTTATAGTAATAAACTACTAAAAGTACAGCAAAATAATAAAAAGGGCTCAATACCACACAAAGTGGTAGAGCTATATATATATATATTCATGATATATTAGTAGGGTTCTGAACTGCTCTGTAATATCAATCCTCTGATATGGTAGTAAATACTGGAAAATTTCCTCATTTATGAAGAGAAGACTTGAGACAACAGAGATGTGGTTCTATAAAAGTATGATGTATATACCATAAACAGAATATGTGAACAAAGAAATTTTTTAAAGTAAAATGGAAACAATAAGGACGCCTATAATTAAAATGAGAAAGAGTTGAAATCTCTAAGACATCTCACAAGGAAATAGCATTTGTAGAATTTGACATGCACAGGACATTTTGAAGGCAAGAGGGAAACAGCAAAAAATGACCTAACAAGCATGTTTAAATAAATGACAGTACAGGAAGTGGGAGGGTTAGTAAATGGACAATGTTAGATTTCATCATAAAAATATGAAATCTTTTAAAAATGGAAATACCATCCCAAGAAAGTGAAATCATGAGACTCATTTTAACATTTGAAATATTCCTCATTAGATTTCCTCTGAGAAAATAAATACAGGCAAGTTTATATTTATATAAAAAATAAATAACCAACCAACCAACCAATTAGTTATTTACCATTATTTGTAGTTGTTTGTACTCAAAACAGATGTCAAACAGTCACACTTGTTTTCTTAAAAATTATAGTTATACAAAAACTATTCAAATTGTAATTTTAAAAATTCATTTTCAGGTGTCAAATTTTAAATAATCAGAATTTTACCTGCTCTATTCTTGTGTGCATAATTACATGTATCAAATTAACTAAATGATGTTACAAATAAATTTGCACTAATATTAAGTACTGCAGTTATGATTTTTTTTTTGTTTATTCAGTATTATAAATAGATCATTTTACTTTTAGATAATGCCAGTAAAATGAATAAAAACCTTAATATCCAGCCTCTGGATGTATTTATCTTATTTGGCATAGGGCTTTATTAATTGTACTGTTGTTATTTTGTATGTTTCTCCTTGACTTTTTACACGGCTTCTTGTCAGTGTATGCCAAGAAGGAAGTCAAGATATTTTAGCAAAGAAATCCGAGGCAGTACAGCCAATTTCAGATTGTGCCCAATACCTGACAAGGTAAGAAAAACGTTTTATTGCTAAAAAAAAAAATCTCTACATGTTTTTTTTCTTTCACTGAACATTCTTCCAAAAATTCCACAAACATGGCATACACCTAATTAAAGTAATAGATTATTTTCTGTTTTTTTTTTTTTTTTTTTTTTTTTTTTTTTTTTCAAATACAAAATTTATTTTGACTTGATAATAAGTAAAATTGTAAAAGAATTGTTTCAAT
Source organism: Ascarosepion bandense (assembly GCA_037127315.1). Taxonomy (NCBI): domain Eukaryota; kingdom Metazoa; phylum Mollusca; class Cephalopoda; order Sepiida; family Sepiidae; genus Ascarosepion; species Ascarosepion bandense. The sequence goes on along the minus strand of JBBBDQ010030258.1, from coordinate 4,085,352 downwards.
GAGCTTATGGTTATAAAGGAAGGAACAAACCAGGATTCAACAATGTGTATTGATCAATTTTCAGAATATATACATAACTGTGTGAAACGGTAGCAAAATTGTTGATATGCGGTTCTTTAGTTGCTGTTGGTAAGGAAAGTGATTAAGTGTAAGAGTGTTGTTGGTAAGGCCTGGAATTGACAAATAGGTTGGGTTGGTTGACAGAAGTCATGGTGGTTACTACATGAGTGGATTAGTGAAGCTAATTTGTAGCATGAGGAAGAGGTCATTGGCAGTCTGTCATCAAGGTTGAAATTGACACCAGTGTGGTGTATGGATAGAAGGGCCAATTGTCGAGTAATGAGATTAAGGTGTTGAGGTGTACTGTTTTTTTGTTTTTTTTTGTTTTTTTTTTCTGATATTCAGGATTGGCTATTTTATTTTAGGGTTTTGTACAGATTTGTTTTGTCAACCAGGTGTGATCCTCAAAGTCGAGAAGACAATGTTTTTATTTGGAGTTTTGCTTTCTTAGTGCTTATATCTGGCCAACAAAGTGAAATGTGTTTGTGAATCTTGAAAGAGATTCTTGATAAAAGTGGTATAACAATTAGAAATTAATAATTTTTACATAATCACTTTGAAGTGTTGAAATAAATAAAATGTGTCCATGAAATATATTTGATTAGACATGAGCTGAAAAATAAATCAGCTGAAACATTGCTAATGACACTTTTCAGGTATAGACAGAACCATGTTTGCTATATCAACTGTGAAGGAGAATATAAAAACTGAACAAAGAGAATTGGGAAGTGTTTAACAGATTTGTATATTATTCATATTTCAGGCTGATTTTATTGCTGTCAAATCACAAGATAGAATTGAGCAAGCTAGTCAGCCATCTTATTGCAGATTATCTGGCCACTATCCAGCAAACAACATTATGGCCCTCAATCAAGGTGAGATAATTCTTGACTAATACACTACAAATTAACCTTCCATTCCCACAGTTTTTTTGTTAAAATTCTTACTTGTTTGTGTAGCTAAAAAGAGTTGGATATTTGTTTTGCTTCCCCAGAGTTTATAATACTGACTTCAGTTTTCAATTACAATTCAATGTATATTTTATCTAATTTTATTGTATTTTTAGTTTTTCAGAAAATAGAAAAGCCATGTCACTTCTTTGAACATTTGCATAAATTATTGTCTGAATTTTAGTAGCATTATAATATATCCTTGGTCTATCAGTAAAGCTTTCATTAATTTCTAACCACAAACGGGCTTTTTTTTTCTCATCATCATTGCATTTCTGCATTAAAACCATTAACAGTGAATTTGTATTACACATGTAATAGGTCTATTCCATTGGAAATGATTGCTTTAATTCTTAACCACTAAAAATCTTTCTTCATAATTTTCAGTGCACAACATGCCAACTGAATGGTAACATTTGTTTAAAGTTTAAGATAAAAATTTAATGATTAAAGGCATGTTTACAAAAACAATTGCTATCAATATGTATATATATATATATATATATATATATATATATATATATATATATATATATATGTGTGTGTGTGTGTGTGTTCCATTAAAAATGACAGACAAGATATTACGGTTAAGTTTTTGTCGTGTTTCATGCAATCTTATGATTTTTTTCTCTTTAGGACATAAATTATATAAAAATTATCCAAATGTTTTGTGCGCTTTCAACTATATTTTTAGCCATTATCGAGGATGGATTTTATTTTATCTGTAACTGAATATGTGTAATGTTTATGTATGTGCGTAAAGTCACGAGAGTGTTTTATATTCCGAACATGTTAAGCATATTGTTGCTGTGTTTGTAGTTGATGCTATTAAATGTTAAAGTTTTTAGTTTTTATTAATAATGCTTCCATTATTTTTAACCTTTTTTTGCAAGTGGATGATGCTATGGTATTTGTGCTATCAACAAGTATGAGTCTGGTAGGTGTCTGTGTGTATTTAAATGAGATCAAATTGAACTCTGATGCAAAGTTAATCTTCCTGGCAACCATGTTGTAGTGTGTCCAATGTAATTACAAATTTGGATTGATCAAGAAAATGGTTCTTCAAAGGACATGTAAATTTGTAAATGATTTTGGTTCATTGTAGTTTAGATCTTTCAGCTGAATTGTTATTTTTGACGAGGCTGGCAGTTTAAAATTTTGTGTAATAGATAATTTTTTTGTTTAAGTCAACAGGAGTGGCATATTTTCAGATGATACTGCAAAGTGAAGATTCATCCTGTTTATAATTGCTATGCATTTGGTTTTTGTTGGAAATAATAATGTTATTGTTTTTTCTGTGCGTTGTTATTGTTATTGGTCACATTTGAAAGAAAACATAATATGGTGGTCAATGGATGATTAAGGAAGCCATTGTTCACAAGGGTTTGTTTTGAGTTATGAAGTTCTTTGAAGAAAAGCAGGTGAGAAGATAAATTCTCATATGCTCTCATAAATAACACTAATTTTATATCCAAGAGAACATTGACTAGTAAAATTAAGGTGACATGAATTTTTACTAGTGAGCTTTTTTATATAGTGAAGTAGTGAAAGTATTATTGAGACTCAATGAAAATATCCAAGAATGGGAGGGACTTTTATTTTTTTTTTTTAAGCTCATGTGTGAAGCTGAAGACAGAATTTTTTTCAAATGTAATTTTAAGATTATCGATTTTGTTTCTGTTCTCAACTAAAATGAAAATATCTACATAGTGAACATATATTTTTGGTTTGGTAACTTTTTTAAAAACCATGTTTTCTACATGTCCTTTGAAGAACAGTGTTCTTGATCAATCCAAATTTGTAATTACATTGGACACACCACCATGCAGTTGACAAGAAGATTAATTTTGCACTTCTCGAACCAGAGTTTGATTCGATCTCATTTAAACACACACACACACATACCAAACTCTATCTGTAACATACTTTTCAATAATGCAAATATCATAGCATCATCCACATGCAAAAAAAGGTTAAAAATAATGGAGGCCTTATTGATAAAAAAGAAAAATCCAACACAATAACTAAAACAACAATATTAACTACAAACATGGCAACAACGTGCTTACCATGTTCGGAATATGAAACAAACACATGACTCTACACACATACATTAACACTACACATATTTAGTCCCACATAAAATAAAATCCATCTTCAATAACGGCTAAAAGTATGGCTGAAAATGCTTGTAAAAACAAAACATTTGGACAATTTTTATATAATTTGTCCTGAAGAGAAAAAGCATCATAAAATCACATGAAAAATGACATAAAGAACTTAACCATCACACCTTGTCTGTCATTTTTAATGAAACCTGCATAAAAGAGAGATTGCTTCCCAAATACACAATATATATATATATATATATATATATATATATATATATATATATATACTCAGATGAGCACTAAGTGGTAACAGTTTAACTGAACACAATTTTCAAAGCATGAAGATTGTGTTCATATGTATTTATATTATATACACAAATGATTTAGTGTAAAATAAATGCAAATTATCAATGAAGCTTCTATGTTAGAAATAATACTATATTAATGAGTCAACAGCTATTGACAGTTATACTGTATTAAATTTTACACTATGTATTTTTGCTTTTAATTATAGAGTTTTCTGGACAACGGATTAATTATTTTATTGGCCATTTGCAACCAGCATGCCATCCAGAGTCTCATGACGGAACTTCCTGATGGTTTGAAGCATGTTTTCCGTTCAGTCTACAACAAATACGTCCAAAATCACAAATATACCGGAAATATATGAGGATTAACATTTACAATTGGACAAAGACTGTTTTTAACATCAATCAAAAGAAGAAAAATCATTTTAAATTTTCATTTAATGAAGCAAACAATGAAAATTCACTATTTGAATAATTTAATATATTTTTTAATAAATTTTCATTTTCAATTAGTTTTAATACATTCTGAATTTATTAATGCACACGCACACGCACACACACACACACACACACACACATATATGTATGTATGTATGTAACACTCAAACAGTAATACCTATTTATTTCTGCATAATGTCCATCAAATACAGGGTGCACAATAACACCATCAGATAGATTACAAGTTTCCTGCTACAAAACAGTTTTTCAAAGCAGTGATGACATTCGGAAAATGTTACATGTCATCATTCATTGGCCAGAAGGTGACTTGACATGTACATCACTGCCACCATGACTGAAACACATTACCCACTACTTGACTGTGATCACATCCACTATTTGGTTGCTAAGCATTCAATAATCTTTAATGGGTGTAATTTTTGCCACATGAGGGGATTCACTGACAAATCTTTAATGTTTGCCAGACTGCTATTCAAACTGCTATCTGTAAAACGGTTTATTGGAAGGAAAGTTTCACCTTTACAACCAAACTATTAATAAAATAGGAGTATTACTTTCAGTGTATGTATACACATTTTCTTTAAGAAAGATGCAAAATTTTACAAATTTCCAAAAATCCAGTGTGAAAGTTAATCAAATAAACTTTCAAATTTTTTTTTTTTTATAATCGTTTCACCCCGAGCAAGGCATTTCACTGCCACTATTGCGCAGGGGGTTACATAGAGGGGAAAGTGGTGAGAAAGGATGGTTAGACATAGGAAATGTCAGAAGGAGGGTGATAGATGGATAAGGATACCGAGAATGAGGGTTGGGTAGATAGTGAGAGTGTTGGAAGAATAGATGCAAGTTAGTGTGATAGGAGGTGTCTATTGACCTTACATTTAAACTCCTGGAGATTGTAGCAGTCAGGAAAGCAGACGTGTGGAAGGGAATTCCACAGGCGGGAATCGCGAGAAAAGAAGCTGTTGGAGTAGAAATTACGGTTACATCTTTATTAGTTTTACTGTAAAAGGGTGGGACCTAGTTACTAATCTACTATCTCGTGTAAATTCGTACCTAGGCAGCACCAATGATCTAAGTTCATTGGAGCAGAAGCCGTGAAAGTATTTATAGAAGAGGCACAGGGAAGCCACGTCATACCAGTGGGAGAGTGGTTGCAGCCGGTCTGCAAAGTTAGTATCGATCACATTGCAGATTCTCTGCTGTATTTTGTCAAGAAACCCGAGGAGAGTAGCAGGGGCACCCAACCAGATGTAGCAGCAGTGTTCAATACATGGGCGGATGGTAGATTTATATATGTGCAGGATAGATTCAGACGGGAAAAACTTCCCGGCCCTGCACAGAGAACCGACTTTCATAGCGGCGGATTTGGCAATGGATTCGATATAGTTATTCCATTTGAGGTCCGCCGAGAGTGTAAGGCCAAGGAGGCATAGTATTTTACTCTCTGGGAGGCAAGCCTGTTCCATGCTAATGGGAGGTAGAGGCGGTTGTCTGTGGTGGTTAGTTGATAGCAGCTTCGTTTTAGAAGTATTGAAATTTACGAGCCATTTCCTACCCCAGTCCACTACAGATTGGAGATCGTTTTCAAGCTCGGCAGCAAGGTCCGCTTTGTCGCCCACACTGGGTTTTTGGATATAATTATGTCACTATCTGATATTAATGTCATGGTGAGAAAAATTATCATCATACAAGCAAGTCCAAAAATAATAAACATTTAATACAACCTGTTACTTGAGAGATTTGAGCAGTGCCAAGTAACCCCATGTCCCTGAGATATGCCAGGGAAGACCAAGCGTGGTACATGGTAATGGGATAATTTGAATTGATTCTACATTTGTAAAAATTATCAACACATTCATCTTCATTAATCAAATGGTAATTATTTATAAATAATTTTCACTGTTCTTTTCATCATATGTTTTTAAAATTGTTTTGAGGTTTACAGCTTAAAACAAATCTGAAAGGTTTTTAAAAATGTAATTTTTTCGGTGCATATTATTGTGCATTATCATATTTCAGATAACACACAGTTTTTATAATTGAAACAAATTAAAAAAGTAAAAGTCATTTAATAAGTAGAAAAATTGTTTCTCCAGCAAGTCTGGATTAAAGTTGAATGCTGATGCTTTCTTTCTTTTTTTTTTTCTTTTTTTTTAAATTTTGACTTGACAATATAACAAATAAATAAGAAATTATAAAGGAAAGACTTCAATACAGAGAATAAAAGAGAATTTGTACTGTCACATTCGCAACAAAGGAAATAAGATAAAAATATAGTGATTTGGTTAGTGGCTAAAAAGGAAAAAAAACATAAAAGGCTTACTGACAAGAAATTAGAAACACTTCAAAGATAACTTCAGTTGAAAGATGCTGAGTTTTTCGTTATAGTCTACATGTCGTGACAGTGAAGGGGAGTAAACAGACTGCACTGAAGCAGATTTCAGCAACAACTGATTTTGCCACTCAACTCACTTAATTTTGGCACCAACCAACGAATATGAATATCCAAATATAAACTTGTAAAGTCATCTGACTACATCAAATGACTCAGAACTCTAAGAAGTTTAATTTATAAAAACAGATTTTCCAAACAGTACACATGTAAAACAACAGAATGCCGACTGAAGTCAAGCTCATAGCTATTGTAAACTCCACGATCCCTTCATTAGCTGCAGTGTATGGGCTTCACATGGACTACGTATAATTTGTTTTTAACTTGGAGTTGTCCTCTTAGATTATTTGCTACTCTGTTCTACTATTTAACCCATAGCTGGAGGAAATGGATTCATACCATTCCCAAGGATATTTGTGCATTAAGTGAATGTAACGAACTTCTCATTCTGACACCACCTGCACATCCAATACAGAAAAAAGTTATTCAATAAAACTGCTTTCAACCTCAAGGACAATCAAGATACAGCTTTGGAAGAGAGTACATTTGGATCAAGTGGTTCTCAATTTTGGTTGTGATGGCTGCCTTCCACAAGTCTTTGGTCTTGTGGAGCAGCTGGTTGGGTGCTCTCTTGGTGAAAGCCATAGTGGTCCAGAGCTAGGAAGAGCACCTGTTGTGGGTCACATGATTGTAAAAGTTATTAGCTAGCACACCTGAGTTAAGGCTAAATCAACTTATCTAGCATATTGTAGGCAGTGGTATGACATTGCCTTTATTGTTAACAAACTCCAGAACCATCACAGCTGATATTTTGTCTACATTACAATCTGCACAGAGCCATTTATTATTCCTCCATTTTACCTGCCCAATAGTGTCATAAGCATGGTTTATCTTTTAATTTTATAATCATTTCTCCCCAAGCAAGGCAGGACTGCCACTGATGCACAGAGGGTTTACAAAGAAAGAAAAAACGGTATGGGAGATGCTGAAAAAAAGGATAGGAGATGGAATTTAGGGACACATTGCATTTAAACTTTTGAAGATTGTAGCTATCAGGCAAGCAAGTAAAGAGTAGGGAGTTCCACAAGTGGGAAGTGCGGGAAAAACTGTTGGAGTAAAAGTGGTGGATACATTTGACTATTTTGATAGTAAAAGGGTGGGACCTTGATGCCAGTCTAGTAGCACAAGTAAATTCATGTGGTTGAGGCACTAAGCAGAAGCTGTGAAAATATTTGTAGAAAAGACAGAGGGAAGCCACATTACATTGGTGAGAAAGTGACTGAAGGTGAGCTGTCAAGTTGGGATCAACAACGTTGCAGGTCCTCCTTTGGATTTGGAAACAGTTTTGTTAATGCTCTTGATACAACTGAAAGAGGAATAAGAATGTTGTCTATTTATGACCTATTAAAGGTGTATTCTTTAATAATTAGCCTAACAAGTATAAAATATAAAATGTGAAACAAAATTTAAATGTTCATGAAACGCCCACTTCCTATCAGCCTAATAGCTCATAAAAATCCGCGAATAGCTTTTTCTCTCCCCGGCTTTATCTGAAATATTCAACACTATGGTTGATCGATGACTTGATTTCTTTAGCCCTCGGTCTGTTCTGCCCTCACGTTGAGATCAATTGATCGCAGACAGGCATCAGTATCCCACCTCAACCCAATCTGAACAAAATGAAGGTGCACAGCAATAATAAAAAGAAATGGAATAATTTCTCAGAAGTATGAATAATAATAAAAAAAAATAAAAGTTTTTCGATTTACTGCAAATATATTACACAATAACCTCATTAGTAGTATACATGCAGGGTTGTCAATCCAAATTGTCTCCAAATCAGAAGTAACACTTGCCTAAACTGGTATAGGTTGGCTGAAGTGCAATTAACAAAGTTTGTTCAATTGATTTTTGGTAATTTCTTGGTAAATCTGGCTTGAGGCTGGTGTGTCGAAGTTACTTCAGGCAGTAATTTCGTGCATTCAATCTCTGTCCATCCTCACTGCTCAAATATCTGATCTCTCTGCTATTTCCCTTGTGCATTCACTTTTGTTGGTATCGGGCCCCAAACTGGTGCAGGAGGGCAGGTAAATTATATTTCTGTCTTGTCTTCTCCTCTCTTGGTAATGGTTACAGGCATGTCCTCCCACCAACTCTGTTATTACTCTAAAGTGAAACAACTATTATTTCTCACTCAATATACAATAACTTGGCTTTCTCAGGCAAATCATTCAACACTGGTGAATTGTTTTAGCCAAAGTAAATTTTACCAGCTTTCCCTTTGCATGGTTTGGAACACCTGACTTTTCATTGAGTAACATTTTACCCACCTTCTTAACTGGTGTTTACGGGTTTTTGTTGCCTCTTTCATCAGCCAAACTGTCAACACCTAAATTTGATTTGTTCCCAGCCAGACATTCAACTTGTAACAGGGAATATTTTTATACTAGTTAACTCTTTTCATGAGATATGTATAAGTATACTTCTCCATATATGTAAATAATAAATTTTATTATTAATTACCAGCAACCAAATAGTGTCACATTTCTCCCTTTCTGTCATTTACCTATAAATGACATCACAAGCTCCTAATTCTACCAATACACTATTATACATGTTATTTTATACAGTACTACTAAAGAAAAAGGGTTTTCATGCAAGATTTTTCTTTTCTTTTCTTTTTTTTAAAATCATATCACCCCAAGCAAGGCGGTAACGCCACTGATGTGCATAAGAGTGAGATTAGAAAAGAGAAAACCGGAAACTGCATCCTAAACAGGAAACCAGGGATGAGCCTCTTCACCTGTTCAATAGATGTGGGTGGAGTGTGAACCAGGCGATAGTTTAGTCTATCTACTCCAATTGAAAAAAAAAACAATAAAACAAAGTGAGAAGATTAGAAAAGAGAAAACCGGAAACTGCATCCTAAACAGAAAACAAGGGATGAGCCTCTTCACCTGTTCAATAGATGTGGATGGAGTGTGAATCGGGCGATGTTTAGTCTATCTACTCCAATGATTAGTCTATTAAATGTCCCTTTCCCTTTTCATTTTTTTATATGCCCACAAAGGTCTTTTTATTGGATATGTGTGTAGGCATGTGTATCTTAGGGTTTGTTCCTTTTGGTTACCAGTCCTCTCTCTACAGTTGGAGGTTTTGCTTGTTTCTTGGCAGGAGTTGGCTCTTGTACTTTTGCTGCCAAGTTTAATCCAGTCTCTTCTTGATTCAATTCACTTGGGTAAGGGTTGCTGAATGGTATCCCTCTTCCTCACTGTTGTATGTTCACCAATTTATCAGTAATCCATTTCTTGCTCTACTTTTTCATTTTCCATATTGACGCTATTACTGCAACAATGATTAACAAAGTAATTATCCCTACCAACCAATTTATCATGATTATTTTACGATTCCTCCAACCCATATCTTCTTTTCCTAAGATATTTAATCTGTTTTTTAACTGATCCATGTTGATATTGTCTATTGGTTTTAATAATTCTGGCATCTGTTCTAGGCTGACTCTAGGGAATTGTCATTACTGTCTCCCAAACTGTGTGCAATTACTTAAGGTTTTTTCAACAATCCCTATTATTGAGTCCTCCTCTTCATACTTCTCTTTGGCCTGGAAATACAGGGGTAAGGAGATAGACATGCCTAATGCCAAACCCAGGGGTAGCTTTATTAGAGATAAGGGTGTTTTCACTCTCAGCATCTGAGTTGATTCTCCCCCACATACCCTGAACAGATCAACAGGTGTCTGAGCGACTACTATGCAAACTCCGTCAGATATACTGACACCTTGTGATAACAGTGTTTGTCATTATCTCTATTTGGCAATTCCCCTTAACCCCTTCTCTATTGTCTTTGTATAATTCAAGTATATACAAACTGCTCAGTTGTCACTTATACAGGACTCAGTGAGGTACATGTCCCCAGGGCATCATTCTTACACTCCCTGGCTTCCTCTGCTGTCAGTGTCATAAATTTTGTTCTGGTTGAGTTCACAGCTGTATATTCTGCCTCAATCTGGTATCTCACCATCACCCCCAGCCCTTGCTCTGCTTGGGGTTATAGAATAGGTAAATTTATTACCAGATATATCTCAAAAAGGCCGTCTGTGTCTAACAATGGAATGGACACCACCATCAATAGTTTATCATCTTCCAGTAAGGTTCCACAACCCAGAGCATTATAATATTTCCATAATTTCTTGGTGGGGTCCACTAGTAGCTTCCAATGATGGGGTACTTCAGTCTGTATCCTAGTAATAACTCCCTCGGGTGTCCAGGGGTCACTATGCTTGAAGACAGCCGTCCCAAGGACAACATATCCAGCAATATGGTCAGGGACTGACTAGTTTGTTGTACTTTGTTAGAAATGGTTAATATAAAACCACTCAATTCATGTAATTCAGCTGTCACAGCATCTGTACTATTAGCTACTTTCTGCCTTATCTCTTTCAGGTTTATTAACCTAGTGATTCTGGCCCTATTCTTGGCCAATTCTAACCTTGTCACATTCAGTATTGATACACTTTCTCTAGTCACCTGGGCAGGATTCTCTGATCCTTTTCTATCTATACCAGTTTTCTCCTTATAACCTTAATGTCATCTTTAATTACTCTCCCAAACAGGACATTTAGCCCTTTCCTAACAATGGAGACCACTGCTCTCTTCTCTCTCGTTTGTAGTAACTCAATTCCTTTCAGGCAATTTCTCATATTCTTCCACTGAACTTCTATTATAGCTATTTTCAATTCTAAAGAGTACAACACTATAAGGTACTTCCCTTCCATGGAATAATTTTTTATTACCTTTAATCTGACTAAGCCCAACCTTTTTATCTTACTCTTCAATTTGTCCAGTTGTGTCTCGTACCTTCAAGCTTGTTATTATTACCTCACTTGTTTTCTTACAAACTGTATTTTAGTTGTGCCTCTAAGTTCCTGTCATCACCATCAATAGTTTATCAACTTCCAGTAAGGAAGATGGCAAAAAATGACAAGTGCAAAAAAAAATTGAGAAGTATAAACAGTCAATTGGAGTTGGGATACACTTAACAAACCTTTTATGTGTGTGTGTGTGTGCGTGTGTATATAATATTAACTACAGTAATAACAATACCAATAGTAACAGAACTAACTGCCAAAACTAGTATTAATTAAGTTATAACTTAAATCATTATTTACTAAAAGGTAAATAAACCAACTATTCATATTTTGTTTTCTTTGTGAAACTCAAATTTTCTTTGATGTTTGAACTTAGCAATTTTTTTTAACCAGCAAAAATGTCTATAGAAATGGTATATATATATATATATATATATATATATATAGGAACAACAACTCAGTTCTACATACTGAACAGGCAGACTACTTGCACATGATCTGATTTATAGATGTGAAAGCTTGTGCAGAATAAATCACACTTTTTGTAGTGTCGAATACAGTGAACTGGTACACATAGTGTGCCACCAAGTGACCTCCACAGGTTTTGAATTCAATGTTGTCTTTTTAGTCCATTTGTCACCCAAGGGTATAGGACATAGTCCGTCCTATTTACCCATAACCAGGGGAAGAAGGGATGGATTCATACCACTCTCAAGGGTACTTGATTGTAAGAGAATGTAATAAACTTGACAATGACAAGTGCAAAAAAAAATTGAGAAGTATAAACAGTCAATTGGAGTTGAGATGCACTTAACAAACCTTTTATTTGTGTGTGTGTGTGTATATATATATATATATATATATATATATATAAACTACAGTAATAACAATACCAATAGTAACAGAACTAACTCTGCCGAAACTAATATTAATTAAACTATAATTTAAATCATCTTGTACAACCCACCGAGGACGAACTCGGAGGGAAAAGAAGGGGAAGTAAAAAAAAGAAACAAACGAATTACATGAACAAAAAGTCAAGCACTCGGAAGAAAGAAAAAAACCCAAGACGAATACCCTAACACTAAAGCGCTCAATACGAAAGTAGAGCAACAAAGACAGAAGAACTAAGCAAAGCCAATTTCCCTGACGAGCCATAGGGCGAAACTGTGGTAGGTTGTTGGCTCTTGCTTAGTTTTTCTGTCTTATATAATATATATATACACATACACACACACATACACCCCTGTGCAAATTCATTGAAACAAAACTAACAATTTCTTCCAAGGAGCTTTTACACTTTCCCTGATCATGTACTTGGCATCTCTTGGTGTTTGTTTTTCTCTTCTGACTGCATTATTCTTTACATTTTGGACTGACTGAGAATTGAAAGACAATTTTTGTACACTTCCTTGGACTAACATCCATTGCAGACAATGGTCGCAGGACAACTAATCAACAGTTGAGACAATAGTGTTTTGGCGTGATAAAAATCTGATACAATCATAGATGACAATATTTTTCAAGGCCAAACAAATTTCATCATACACCTCAAAAATGGATTCATATTTCTGCACACCACTGTAAATGACCTAATCAAAGGCAAAAATAGAAATCGATTACGCCTTGTCACTCCAGTTGGTCTAAAACTGACTGTCAGTTAAGTGCCATACGTGATACATGCTTGGGCGATCATGTCTGACTCGGCAGAAGATTATCCCGCAGTAGTTTGCCATTGCTTTCTGCGGTAGATTGGTTGCCAACCAAGGCTATAGAACCCAATCTGTTCTGCTAATTAACCCATAACTGGAAGGAAGAGACGGATTAATACCTTTCCCAAGGGTATTTGCGCGTAAGTGAATACAATGGATTCATCTGGAATTCGAACTCGGCTCCCGCTTTTTCGTTCCGAGTCGATATCCACTGGACCACAATGCACATCCAAAACTGACTGTATGGTGAAAGAAAACTGAAGTATTTGTTTCAATTAATTTGCACAAGGATATATACTATTTTAAAAACCAGGAATTTATTAACAGTCTCTAAGGCCCTTTCATTCAACATCTCATCAGGAGAAAAAAAATCATTGGAAAATTAGATTAAACAAAATGAACAGTGATGATTAAAATGAAGAGCAAAATAGGAGGGAAACATGATAAAATAAATATAAATATATTTACTTGTAATGTGGGGAGGGGAATTCATGTGTAAATAATTAGCGTGGGACAGTTAAAATATCTTCCAACAAATTCAGGAACGTTACCAAATCTTTCTGCCAGCAAAGAGAAGGTTTCCGTAATGCTATAGAGACCGATTATGGAGAAAGAAATGATAAGATTCATAAGTATTAATGTCAGATATAAAATACTTAAAAAATAAACAAGAAAGCTGTTTAAGTTTTGGGTTTGAAACTAAAGCTTGTAGATATAGATTTGTTGAAGTCTCAATGAAGAATGTACTTTCATTAATAAGTAATCCAAACCTTGCCCTGTCAGGCTGAAAAAGTGGTTTCCCTGATTGGGGATGGGGAGGGGAAGAGATGCAGATATGATTCCTGTGGAATGCACAATTATTATTTTGTAGTTTTATATTTTATTTATTTTATATTTTATTATTTTATATTTTATTTATATTTTATTATTTTATATTTTATTTATATTTTATTATTTAGTTTTTATATTTATTATTTAGTAGTTATTTCTCAGCTTAGGTTTGTTATTAAATTCACTGTTTAATAAAATAAAACAAGGATAGCAACTCAAACATGTCTACCCACCGAAAGTAACACTTATAGTAACACACACATATATATATATAATTCAGTAATGAATTTGAACACTCTAGGCTACTGGTGTGTGTTTACATTGTATATAATATGCTAAAGTCCACCTTCTTTGACTGAGCACTTATAGCTCAGAGGTAAAATCGCCAACTGATGTCAATTCAGTTGGGTTTCAATCCTGACTAAAAGCAATCACATGTCTAACTGTACCGATGAGCTGTGATACAGATCTGTCTGCGGATGACATGTATAAATTATAAGAGAGAAAAAAGGCAAATACAAGCACTTTCTATTTCATATAAAACATCTTTGGACCAAATTATTTCGACAGACACTGACCTTAAGCTAAAATTCAGACCAGGGAATGATTTTGGTAAATTCATAAAACACCCTCATAAATCCATTTATGATTTCAAAATTAAACAAAAATTTTGGACAACTGAGTTGTTAATTGTCCTTAAAAACGTCTGGAAAAAAATCAGCACAGGTGTTTATATCATGTGACATTAAGAACTTGAATATTGCTCTGGAAAAAAAAACAAAAAAACCTTGAAGTTGAATTTAAATTACGTATTTATCATCTTTCATGAAATGGAGGTGCAACATTCATTTTTGGAGAACGGTATTCTGAAAAATGAAATTTGTTTTGATTCTCGATGGGAATAGAAAGAAACAAGGTCTTGCCAGCTGGAAAGAGTGTCTTCACATTTAGCAGAAAGCTTTTTTCCTAAAGTGGGAGGCTGAAAAGATCTTGGCCAAATGTATTTATCAAAAAGTAAAATTTAATTCTAATTTTGTTTTTATTATTTTTGCTCCACTTAACAAGAAGAAGATAGGGGATAAATAAATAAAGAGATGAAATTAAGACATCCAATGCAAGCCAAGCAGACCCTTTACTTGAAAGATTGCTGTAAGATGATGTCCCACTATTTTATCATTTAGTAAATATATCATTTGCTAACATTTTCTCACCCACCAAAAAAATATGATCTTAAGAGACAACAAAGATAAAAGAAGCAGGCACCTCATCGTCACAATATTAACAAACATCTGTAACTAAACATCAGTGATAGAACCTCTCAAGCCTATTATTCTGATCCTCATACTGTATCCAACGGTGTTGTTTGAAAATTCTTGATTAGTACCTAACCAACCTAACACGTAAAAATATGATGAAACCAAAGACCAAGGTTAATGCTTTAGTAATGAAGCCTAACTACATATAGTTCACTTGTTCATAAAGTATCAGATTTCCACATGAAGCTATTTAGGATAGAGTGTGACGAACAAAAACAAAAATGAAGCTTCAAAGAGATGAGAATGAAGGCCAATTGGTCTTGAAAAGCATTAAGCTATGCAATAATAAAATATAAACAAAAAAAGGCCAACAAGTAAACTATCAATAACTGTAATACAAACTTGAAATAAGAATATGTCAAAGTGAGAAGTCCAAGGAAAAATAATAGTTGTTATTCATCTTGTAAATTAAATGTTCTTAGAATCTATGGCATGAGACAAAACTTTCTTGTAACTCTTTCAGATAACTTAAAGTATTATTACAATGCCACCACCACGATGAAAAATATGTCTAATTTGAAGACAAATCATCAGTTTATAATGCAGTGATAAAGTAGTAAAAAAATATTAGGAATAATTAACACATTTAAATACTGAAGAAATTGTTACATGCATTTCCATTATTAGTGTGTGCGTGTGTGTGTGTATGTATGTATATACATATTTAAGTATGCATATATAGACGTGTATATACATATTTAAGTATGTGTGTATATACATATTTAAGTATGTATGTATATATATATATATATATATATATATATATATGTGTGTGTATATACATAAGTATATATGTGTATATACATATTTAAGTATATATATATATGTGTATATACATATTTAAGTATATATATATATGTGTATATACATATTTAAGTATATATATATATGTGTATATACATATTTAAGTATATATATATGTGTATATATATGTGTATATACATATTTAAGTATATATATATATGTGTATATATATGTGTATATACATATTTAAATACATATATATATATATAATGTGTATATATATGTATGCATATATATATATTTATGTCTGCATATATATATATATAATGTGTATATATATATATATATTTATGTCTATATATATATATATATATATATATATATATATATATTTATGTCTGCATATATATATATATAACGTGTATATATATATATATATTTATGTCTGCATATATATATATATATATACGTGTATATATATATATATATTTGTCTGTATATATATATATATATATATATATACGTGTATATATATATATATTTATGTCTGCATATATATATATATATATATATATATATATATATACGTGTATATATATATATATATTTATGTCTGCATATATATATATATATATACGTGTATATATATATATATATTTATGTCTGCATATATATATATATATATGTGTATATATATATATATATTTATGTCTGCATATATATATATATATATAACGTGTATATATATATATATTTATTTGTCTGCATATATATATATATATATATATGTATATATATATATATATATTTATGTCTGCATATATATATATATATATATATTATATATATATATATATATTTATGTCTGCATATATATATATATATATATATATATATACGTGTATATATATATATATTTATGTCTGCATATATATATATATAACGTGTATATATATATTTATGTCTGTATATATATATATATAACGTGTATATATATATTTATGTCTGCATATATATATATATATAGCGTGTATATATATATATTTATGTCTGCATATATATATATATATATATATAACGTGTATATATATATTTATGTATGCATATATATATATATATATATATATATAAGTAACTATCGACAGGAGAGGTCATAGTTATTATACTTACCCCCTACACCCATAATAGTAGCAGTTCCTAGACCAATCCCCTCATGCCACTATACTCTCATTTGACCAAAAACCCACTACCAACATTCGTTCTCGGCCTGCGACCATCTGCAACACAAAAAAATAGAGCTGTTTAATTTTCCCTGTAAAACTGCACTCTGTTAATAATTTAAATATTCTATGTTCACTGTATATTAAATGTTCATCCTTTGATAATGGCTTATGTAAGCTGAAATCCCAGACCTGATAAAAAAATCAACAATTACTGCGATTTCTTGTCGTCTTTTCATGACAACACTATCAAGCTAATCAGATCATATGAAAGGATCTTATACAAAATAAATAGACAGAACTTGTTTATATCATTCAATGAAACCTGTATTAATGAAAAAGTGCTGCCAAAATACACAATATATATATATATATATATATACACATGTATATACATATTTAAGCATGCATATATATATACATGTGTATATAAGTTTTTAAGTTTGCATATATATATGCATGCTTAAATATGCATATATATATATAAGTATGCATATACATTTAAATATATATATATATAAATATATATATATACATACATGTGTATATACATATTTAAGTATATACATTATATACACACATGTATGTATATATATTATAAATATATATGTATACCTGTGTATATACATATTTAAGTATGCGTATATATGTGTGTGTGTACATATTTAAGTATGTATATATATATAAATATATATACATGTGTATGTACATATATATATTTATATACATTTATTTTAAATTTCATTTTGAAAATGAAAAATTGTATTTTTAAAAATCTTCATGTTAAACAATAGCAACCTTTGCTCTCTGTAACTTGATTGCATCTGCTCAACATGATCTTTTTCGGGATGGAGTCCTGTTCTTGATTGATAAACTGGTCTTTCTCCTCGATTTATCCATGATCGCCAATGTTTAACTTTATGATAGAGAATCCACTTCTCATCACCTGTAATAAGCCTACCCCAAAACGGTATCTGAAGGTGTTCTGAAAGCAAAGATTGCAACAAGAAACACATTGCTCTGTGAAACTTATAGAGTAGAACATGCCTAATGTGTTCTTTAGCTTGAAAGAACATGGGTGAGAATATTGCAGAAAAATATGAATGATGCTTTAATAATCTGAAAGAAATAGTTATAAATTAATCACGGTGATATGTTTAAGTAATAACAATATGCATAAAATAAATTACAAGGTTTTAAAATGCCCCTTTTACAAATTGGCAAAACTTTTGCACTGACCTTATATATATATATGTGTGTGTGTGTGTGTGTGTGTAAAAAAAAATATTGAATATCCTAAAAAGTGCCATATTTAGCTTAGACTTACCTGGATAGGATCAAAGTGTGAAAGACAGATTTCATGAGATGTTTCATGTTGTTTTTTCTCAGTTGAGACATATAGTATTTCAAATCCGGCCCATGTTATGTTCTGGTTGCAAGGATGCTCTCTCCTTCCCCATGAAATTAATTCCATTATTTATAAATATAATTGTAGTTGTGGTGCTGACTATACAGGAAGAGCTACTCAGTGCCTGGACATGAGAATTAAGCAACATGTCCCCACTAAGATTAGGAACCACACCTTACCTCAGAATGGACTTATCCCAAATACTTACGGTTCCGCTAATTGCATGTATTTATTAAATAATAAAAAATGTGCTGCAAATTTTAGTGTCAACTGGTTCACTGTTGTGTCCTGGTCGCACTCTTTCTTCCATCTCAAGGTACTAGAGGCTTTATACATCGGGTCGCACAAACCTTCCCTAGGGGAACAGCGTGAATTATAAGGGCTTATTATTATTATTAGACTCTAGCACTTTGCATACATTTTTTTTCTCCACATTTTCTGTCACACACTTTTGTCTGTATTTTAATTCTAGTCTAAATCTCTCAGAAGCCTGACGAGCAGAAGTGTAACCGGTTGCTTCGATTTCTTTAGTAGTTTATAATGTGCAAAATTAAGCTACACACTTACATCTCTTTAATATATATATATATATATATATACACACACACACACACACACACACACACGTCTATAGATATACATACAGATTTGTATATATATATATATATATATATATATATAGATATAGATTTATATATATGTAGATATATTAACGAAGATTAATGAAACTTGGTTATAAACAACTGATAATTTGAAATGATTTGTTTGAACATTATTTTTGATTGATATTATCTACATAAATATGAGTTTCGCTGAAAAATAATGTTCAAACAAATCATATATATATATATATGTACAGATTTATATATACATATGTGCAAAAATATATATATATACATACAGATTTATACATATATATATATATAAACATTTACATGTATACAATTACCCACATATTTATGTAGAATATATATATATATATATATATACATATACAAAGATTAATGAAATGGTTATTAACATCCGACAATTTGAAATTATTTGTTTGAACATTATTTTCAATCAATATTCGTATTTGAGTAGATATTCTATTTATAATCAAACAGTATATATATTTATTTCTACAAATAGTTATTTATTTAAAAAAAAAAATAATGTTTAAACAAATAATTTTAAATTTCAGTTGTTAAAAACCGTTTCGTTAATCTTTGTAAATTTCTGTAAAATTGTGTTTACATTTGTTGACATTATGATATATTTCAAGTGCAGAGATGATTAATTACGTAAAATTGAAAATTGTGTTATATAGGCTTGATTTAACTTCATTTAGACTGTTAGTCATTCATGGCCAAGAGGTCTAAGACGCGCCAGGTCAATTGGTGGCTTTCCCTATGTTGATAGGAGTCACAGGCTTGAATCCTGCCAAATGACACACATTTTCGTAACAAAACTTATCGTAACTAAACAGGCTGGTCAAAATAAATATTTATAGTTTGATTATAAAAAAAAATACATATGTGTATGTATGTGTGTGTGTGTGTGTGTGCGCACATATATACATGTATAGGTATATATATATATATATATATATATATATTTATTATAAATTATATTTTAGAACATGTACATAATTTTTCTATATATATCCACGACAAAGGTACGTTTGTTTCGACATTGAAACGTCAATGTCTCATCAGGCAGTGTGAAAAGTAATGGAAAGCCTCTTTCTTTATATTTGTTTAGCTTTGTTAGAGGTGTTGGTGGGAGTTAGTGATAGGGGAATAAGTCTCTGACCGTTGGAATTTTTGGAGAGGGTGTTTTTTTAAAGTGGTTGATTAATGAGAGTCTTTGATTTCCAGTCAGATTTAACCTTGTAAGTTTTTATTATCTAGTGACTAGACTATATCGTTTGGATTTCTTATAAGAGCCGTTATCGGGTGGCACCAGATATTTTTATTTCAGCAGAGTCTTTATAATTAATGTAAGTTTGTATATTTAATCTTAACTTTGTATTTAGGGAATATATTTTTTTCTATTAAATTTATATTTTTAATTATTAATTAGATCATAGTTTGGAAACCGTTTTTTCTATTAAATTTTAAATTTCTATTCTTATATCTAGTCAATTGTGTATGTGGTGGGGGTTTAGTGATAGGGGAACAAGTACTGCTGATTGACCTTTAAAATTTCTTGGATACATATATATATATATATATGTATATATATATATATATACCTATACATGTATATATGTGCGCGCACACACACATACATACATACATACATATACTTGTCTATTTCATGTAATTTTTTTTTTCATATTCTCTGATAAGCTTAATAGCATTATCATTAAATGAGGAAAAAATTACAATACTGATACATAATTTTTTTAATAATCCAATCTAAGCTTTCAGCTTACATAAGCCATTTTCTAAGATGTCAAATTACTTTATATATTATAAACACGGACAAACCACAATGACCAACTGCTTTTGTTTACTTGGAAGATTTCCAAGCAACAACAGACTCGTGCATTTAAGACGCTGGAAGCGAATGTTGCATCACAGCTCATGATATCACACATGACCAAGCTGGAGTGAAAACATGAAATATTAAGTATGGGAAGCCACTGGAATAAACCAATGCCTTCTGTTATTAATTATAGGCATTTAAGGATATTTGTGGAGATTTCGTAGTTATCTTATTCAGGTTATGTTTCAACTGTTTTATGTATATAGCTTTGAGAATGTTTAGTTTTTGCTTATTGTTTTCATGTTTAAGTATAGTTGTGTTTTCAACTAGGGTTTTCCGAAATTGTGTATATGGACAGGCATGTTATTTTAAATGCCTAAAAATGTTAGAATTATCGTTCAAGTGTAGTGTCAAGCGTCGTGAAAGTGAGTTTGTGGTGTGACCAACAAATATTTAATCCGTTGGAGATATAATCTCTCAAAGGGCACTTGAATTTGTAAACTATATTAGTTTTTTGCAAATCGCTAATCGGAGGAGAAGAATCATTGTGAATAATCGAGTTAGATATACTAGATTTACAGTAGTATATGATTAATTTAATTTTTTGCTAGGATCTGTTCTAGATATATTAGTATTTACTAATTTTTATAATTAATTTATTCCAATGACTTCCCATACTTAATATTTCTTGTTTTCACTCTCGCTTGGTCATGTGTGACGTCATGAGCTGTGATGCGACATTTGCTTCCAGCATCTTAAATGCATGAGTTTGATGTTGCTTTGGAAATCTTCCATGTAAACAAAAACAGTTTGTCATTATGGTTTGTCTGTGTTTATAACATATAATGGAATTTGACATCTTTTAAAATGGCTTATGTAAGCCAAAAGCTTAGATTGGATTATTAAACAAAAAAATTATGTGTCAATATTATAATTTATTTTTCTTCTTTTAATGATAATGGTATTAAGCTTATCAGAGAATATGAAAAAATTTACATAAAATAGACAAAACTTGTCTATATTATTTAATGAAACATGCATTATATATATATACATACATACATACATACATACACACACACATATATATATATATATATATATATATATATATATACAGATATGTGTAAAGTCAACTTTTTCCAGCAAATAAACTTGTAACTTTATATATCAAGATCAGTTTGTTTTTGTGATGGCCAAATTATTGCGTATATATAGGTAAGTGGTGAGCATGTCAGAAAGTTCATATGCGTGCGAACAACCATTGTTTTAATATTCACACACACACACACAAACACACACACACACTCAAATACACACATACATATGTTTACCTACACACACATATCTGCAAGTGATGAGAACCAACAGTTTTAGAATTCAGAGTTTTCCGGCATTTACTATTTAAGAAAGTGCTCAATACAACATGTATCATAGAGCATAATATAATTAAATTTATTTTTTATTTAAAATTAATTTAACTTACATTGCAACATGCAAATTTCTATTATACCTCATCATCAGGCAATGTTGAGTCATTGTTGTGAAAATGATTTCCATTTGAATGTAAAAAACAATATGCTTGTTATTTAAGGAGTTAATATGGAGGCGGAAGACAGAAAAAAGTTTAGATTGTATGTTTAATTTAAATACACAGAATGAAGTTCAACTTTTTAATTTGAAAATGTAGGTTATATGTTTGCAGAATACAGGTTTTCTTCTTTCAAGCTTAATGGGAAAGTATCAGCTCATTGAGCTACACTCCAGACTGCTCCTTTTCATTGTGATGTATCCATAATTGTTACAAGATTCTTTTCTAGATTTTTCTGTATTCCTGCATTTAATAAATAAAAAAAAAAAATTATTTTGATCTTATTTGAAGGGAACTTTGGTATGATTAAACTATTTTTGTTTCAGTTCAGAGTGTATTTCTTCCCTCAGTTTTTCATATACTGTTAAATTGTATAAATTTTAATATCTATTTAATTAATGTTATATCATAATATGAAACAAATTGCCAGATACATATAAGTTCATCGATATTCTTTTATGAAGACATTTGACATTTATTTAATAGCTCTTTATCCTTAAGAAATTTATTAATAGTTTTTCATGAAGACACAAGGGGCATGGGTAAGATTAAAGACTTACGTATTCTAACTTTTTTTTTAAATTTCCCATTTTATTGGTTTCTTTTACATACCAAAAATATTTTGATAAAGATGTTCTATTTCAGTATTTATGTTGATCAAATTTTTTTTTTCAGCAAATTCTTAGTACTACCAATATAAATCTTTATATTACTAGGGTTTTCAGTAGAAAAAAAATAGTACATTTATAAACAATAGTTTTTGTAAGGCACATGTTTTAAAAAAGGACACTCTATAGGGTTTCTACAATCACATTTATTATTGTTTAAATTATTGATTTCAGTTTTTGGATGATTCTTATTTTCAATTGGATGTGCACTATTGTGCAGTGGATATCAACTCTGAACGACAAATCGAGGAGCCAAGTTTGAATTCCTCGCATTCATTTACGCACAAATACCCTTGGGAAAGGTATTTATTCGCCTCTTTCCTCCAGTTATGGGTTAAATAATAGGACAGATTGGGTTCTATAGCCTTGGCTGGCAACCAGTTTACCACAGAAAGCAATGGCAACCTACTGTGGGATAATCTACTGCTCTGTCAGTCAGGTCTCATTCGAGACATGATCGCCCAAAGTGGGTATCACATATAGCACTTAACAGACTTATTTTCTATTAAGGTCAAATTTTTATTCAAAATATAGTTTTTAAAATTTTTTCCAGATTATCTGTACAACTATAACTTAATTTTAGAGTATCTTTATTCAAAATCTTGCTATAAAGAATTATTATTCAAAAAATGTTTCTCAATCAAAGTCAGGAATTTTTCGCCTAATTTACTGTTAACGATTTGGTTGAAAGGGACTGAAAACCATATAATTTTAGGATTTTTTCTTCAAGAGTAAATCTTCTCTTTTACATATTTAATATCCACTATTTTTTAAAGCAGTATTATAATAATTATTGTGCTTATTAAATACTACATTTACTAATTCTATAGATGAGGATACATACATAGCTCATTCTGTGTCAAATCAACAAGGGTTTGACCATGTCCGATACAGATTTTCTTCAAATTTGCTACACTTATAGATCTCCATGAAAGGAATTGAATGGCACCTGTTACACATCTCAAGGTCAAGGGGTTCCTGAGATATGACCTCTGACCATTTTACAAAAATGTTGGGAAATGTGAATAGTGACCAACTTTCTCAGTTGTTTATGGACCTACAAAGTTCATTCACATATCATTCTAAAGTACTTGGATACAATTTTTATCTGGTGTGTATGTTTTTTTTTTTTAGAGGTCAAGTAAAAAAGTTGACCTTTGACTTATATAAAAAAAAAAACAAAAAAAAAAAACGGTATTTTAATTATTTTTAAATTTTGACAAAAGATTTGTTTATCTTATGACTATATATTCCAAATTTCATGATGGGCATTCCATTAGAACTGTTGCTAGAAGCGTTTTATAGAGTTGGGAAAATTCTTGTAGCAACAGTTCTAGTGTAATGCCCACCATGAAATTTGGAATATATAGTCATAAGATAACAAATCTTTTGTCAAAATTTAAAAATAATCAAAATACCGTTTTTTTGAGACAAGTCAAGTCAAAGGTCATATCTCAGGAACCTCTTGACCTTGAAATGTGTAACAGGTGCCATTCAATTCCTTTCATGGAGATCTATAAGTGTAGCAAATTTGAAAAAAAATCCATGTCAGACATGGTCAAACCCTCATCGATTTGACACGGAATGAGCCACATACACATATATTTACAGAATTACTAAAAAAGTTTGGAGAAGAAAAAAAAAATACCAGATAATTGGCACTATAAATCACAGGCATATTATATTAAGACCCAGCAGCTATTCCTTCTCCTTACAAAGTTAAAAATCAAATTAAAGGATTAGATTTTAACTATTACGAATAGTTTTCAGTTTGAGATGAAAATAAGCTTAACTACTTTTTTCCTTTTGGCATATATATTTTTTTAAATTAAACTGATGTTGACATATAGCAAACTACAAGCTTATAGCTGGGTATCTAGGTCTGGAAGTAAGTTTTCTACACTCCATACACACCATAGTAAAGCTTAAAAGGAGTCAACACTATTGATACCTACACTGTTCTGTAAAGAAAAAAATGTACATCATTACAATAATAAGAAACAAATGAAAGATGAAAACCATTAAGAATAGAAAAGGAAGAGATGCACATTAAATAGCAGCTTTGTTGTGTGAACAAATAGTTTATTGCAGTTTCATTAAAAAAAATGTTAAGAGTAATAATAGTATTAATAATAGTAGTGGTGGTGGTTGTAGTGGACTGTTATTAGAGTAAAGTCCCTAAATGAAGCCAGTTTCTACACAATTACCAAAGTGATTTTGATGCAATAGTCACCATGGCTAATGTTTATGTGAATAGTTGGCTAGCCTCAGTTTTGTGGAATAGGTCAGGGAGTGGAACTGTTTTTTTCAGATGCTCCTCAATCTGTTTTTGATATGAAATATCAAACAGTCAATTGTGTGTGTATCATATATTATAAATGTATGCATGTGTGTATGTAGAGTTAGCAGCAAACATTTTACATTGATTTTTTTTTTTGCTTTGTAAAAATTACATGCTAGCTTTACACAAATCCCTTTTTTTCCCAAGAAGGAAGAGATGAAAAACAAGTTTACCCCTAATCTAAAAATTGTATTTAAAAAAATTCTAGAGAAAAAAAAAAAAAGAAGGGAAATTCAAAGTGCAAAACAACTTTTCCCTAATTTTATTTTTTAAACTGAGGGGGTGGGGAGTTCATGGATTAAAGATGTGCCTTAACTTTCAAATATTTATATCATCATTGTCCTTGTCTACAGATACTTCCATGATGAAAAGAATTTTGGTCAGGATTTAAGCAATGCCAAAAACAAATTAAAAAAAAAAAAAAAGAGGGGGGTAGTTCTCACCTTCATAAGGTAACCGTTCCACCTATTTTGAACAGTCCCTACCAAGGACTATGCATTTATTATATACGCCTGATTTTTATTTGAAAATATACCTATTCACTACCTCCCTGCCTCTCAAGCTTTGAAACAAATGTCTTCCTGAGCTATGACAGTTTGTTCTGAGGATGTTTGTGGAGCAGCTTGACCCTGGGGATAATGTACCTGCAAGTTGGCATGGGTTAAAATGGCATTACTGCTATCAAAGGTCACGACTTGAGTCACTTGCTGTTGCTGCTGTTGTTCAATGGCTGCTGTATAAGCCACAGCCAAGTTCTGGTCCACTGTGATCGTCTCATGTTGTTCCTGTTCCTCGTAGCTGCCTGCCTGCTCAACAATCTCTACCTTATGTTCCAGAGGCGTCACCGTAGAGTACGGGGACACAGACTTGTCCACGTGCTCCACAACTTCAATGATTGGCTTTACATCTGCCACAGTCGGAGCCTGGCAATTAAGAATTGTGGCTGTGGTTGTGCCCGATACAGCTGCAGTTTGGTTTTGGCTCAAGAATGTCTTGTTGCACACATCACAGCTGATAGTTGGAATCTCGGCTCCAGTACCTGTACTGTGTGTGCGAATGTGGACAGTTAGGCTATCTGATCGCGTAAACGTCTTGTGGCAATATTCGCAACTGAAAGCTGCCACAGCACCACTGTTTGAAGCAGCAGCTGCTGCCACAGCTACGGCCACTTTATTGCTGTCAGTAACAGCTACCAAAGTCGGGGTGGTTGTCACCTCACCCGTGTGAGTTCGGATGTGCCAGTTGAGTAAATTTTCGTTCATAAATGTCTCTGTACAATACTGGCACTCGTAGGGTTTTTCTAAGTCCTGGTGTTTTTCAGCCTTGTGTGTAAACAACGAAGTGGCATCTGTAAATGTCTTCTTGCAAAATTCACAGATGCACAAAAGCTGAAGCTGGGTGGTATCTGTAGTTGTGGTAAGGGCGTCACCAGCAAGAGCCACTGAAGTCGGGGTGACTACATTAGCAACAACTGAGACTGCTGTGGTGTTTGCATGTTTCTTACGATGTTTTGCCAACACCCCTTGGTCAGCAAATGACTTATGACAGGTTTCACAAGTGTACGGTCGTGTTCCACTATGACTACGCAAGTGCTGTGTCAATTGAGAGGCAAATGTGAACTTCTTCTTACACAGTTGGCAGTTGAATGGTTTGTCTCCAGTGTGAGATTTTATGTGTGATGTCAAGTTGGACGAGTGCGAGAAGGACTTTTCACAATATTTACAGCCGTAAGGTTTTTCACCTGAAAAATAGAAAATTGTGCAAATAAATAATGACTGAATAAAATCATAAAGAACAGATGAAAGTTTATTTAAAAAAAAAAAAACAAATATGAACACATTACAAAGATTTGATTTGTATCAGAATGGGTTGCTTTTATTTTGTTCTTGCAAATTGTATTGGATTTTTTCTGGATGAATATACAGTTTACTTTGAAATCATAATGAAATAGATACATAAAAAATTCCATAATTTAACATGTTGGTACAAACAGAATTTTTGCAAAAAAAATGCACAATATATATATATATATATATATATATATATAGAGCAATAATTAGTGTATAAAAAATATTGAAAGTTCATGATACTTATTTGAAGACTGACTTTCTCTCATATATATATATATATATATATATATATATATAGAGCAATAATTAGTGTATAAAAAATATTGAAAGTTTGTGATACTTATTTGAAAACTGATTTTCTCTCATATATATATATATATATATAAAAAACACACACACACACACACACACACACACACACACACACACCAACATTAACTAACAAATGATCATACAAGAAGAAGAAAGAAAAAAAAAAGAGTCCAAAACATAAAAACAAACTTTTTTTTTGTTGTCATTAAAATCTTTCTGGTATTATTAAGAATGACCAAAAGGATATATATATATATATATATATATTTAATCCTTTTTAGAACCTTCAAAATTTGAACATCTTTTAGAACTGAAGAAAGAAAAAAAAAATCATTGGAAATTTTTGTAAAAATCAATTGCCAGATTTTAATGAAACTTTCCAGATTTATTCAATAATGAATTAAATTATTTTAAAAAGTTTTTCTTTTTATAAAATCTTGATGAAAACATCTTAATTTTTTTTATGTTACTCCTTATTTAATTTTGTTATTTCAAGAAATTCTTTTTTGTAACCCTTAATATTTATATTAATCATAAGAACAAGTCCTAAAAATTGTAAATTATCAAGTTTTTTTTTTTTTTGGTCAAGCAGGACCCAGATTTTAATTGCTTTTATGAATAAAATATATTATGAACACTTATCTTAAGAGAAAAAAATTTTCAATGAATAATGTATTTTTTATATGAAACGTTTCATTATTTTTAAAATTAGAATAGTTTATAAACTTTTAAATCTTAAAGTTCTGTATTAATTTATGGTGGTCAAGTAATATTGTTATTAAATAAAAGCTATATTTATTAATTATACTACAATTCATTGACCCCCACCAGTATTTTGAAAAGAAGTGTGTGTGTGTGTGTATATATATATAAAAACATGCTGATTTTCGTAAATATGACTGTCCATACACAACATTACCAGAAAATAAGAGCAGTAACTATAGTAAATTAAAGATTCATTGATAAGTTTCTAACATTCCCTCAATATGTGTTCTTGTAAATAAGTGTATAAAGCCAAAGTACCTAAAATTCAATAAAATATTAAAATGTTTAAAATATTTAAAATTTTTAAATATTACTGGATAATTACAAAATATGTAATTCTACTACAAACATTTTCCCCTTACATAATTCTTGCAAGCATCAGGTTACCAATGTGTTAATACCTCATAAAAACATGTCTGTTAAAAAAAAAAAAAATCCTATTGCACATCCTATTTTATCTCCAGTTTTTGACCAGTCTGTATATATTTTTGTGTAGTCGGAAAGTTTTCCAGTATTTTCTGGAATGTGTCCAGAAATGTGAGAGGGTGAGGATTTTTTTCTTTGGAAAATTATACATTTTCAGGATGACTTGAGGATGTTTAATTGGCTATAGTGGAATTCTGGATACCAATGTTTCTTGGATATTTGCTAGAGGAGAACCTAATTCTTTGGCAATGGGTTTTATCCTAAATCCATATAGTTGTATGACATTTTCTGCATGACTGAATTGATCACAATAATTTGGTTCAAATGTAAATCTATAAACTGGATTAGATGGGCATAATTTAAGTTTTACATAATACTGCAATGCCAGTTTAAGACACTGTAAAGGTGGAGGTGTTTCACTAGCTTCTGTGTGTAAACTCTTCACAGGGGATGTCCTAAAAGCCCTGAACACTAGTCTAAGACCATAATGGTAAGTTGTTTTGAGGAGTTTTATGTATGACTTTCTGATTACCCTACATATAAAACTAGCATAATCCAGTTTGGAACTGGAGTAACAATCTATGTAGTTTGGTCAGTGTATACTGATCTGCTCTCCATTCAGTATGAGCAACTACAATCAAAAGTAAAAGGACTTTGCTACATTTCATTTTTAAATACTTCAAATGAGGGATGAAAGTTTCCTGTCAAAAAAAAAAAAAAAAAAAAAAAACAAAACAAAAAAAACTAGAAACTTGTGCTGTTCCACTACTGGAATTTCAGGTATGGATCATTATAAAGTTTATTGCAGAAATGCATACATTTCGTTTTTGTTTTAGAAAACGTAAATCCATTTTCCGTGGCTCATTTCTGAATTTTATTTAGGTATTGTTGGAGTTGCCTTTCTATTGTGTTCATATGCCAAGATTTGTACGTGATTAAAAAATTGTCCACATAAAAAAAGCATTTAACTCCTGGGCTTAGATATTTCACAATAGGAATGATTTTAAGACAAAAAAGCGTCACTGATAGAAGGCCTCCTTGTGGACTTGAAAATTTCAATTATTTAGGAAGTTCCTTATGAATTATGTCAGTCTACCCCTTAGGCCCAAGTCATGTGAATTTTTTAATATGCTGAATTTCCATGTGGTATCATACACTTTTTCTAAGTCAAAAAAGATTTCCATAAGATGTTTCTTCCAGAGAAATGCTTTATTAAAGGTCTCCAGCCACACTAAGTGATCCATGATACTTTTTTTCCTCAATGCACATTGGTAATTGCTGATTAGGCCATTCTTTTCCATATGCCAAGTCAGTCTGTTGTTGATTATTCTTTCCATAGTTTTACACAGACAACTGGTTAAAGTCATTGGCCTGTAATTTCTAGATTCTGAGTCATCTTTCCCAGGTTTTGAAATAGGTTTGATAAAAGACTGCCTCCACAAATCTGGAAAGTGGCCATTTGTCCATATATTATTGAACAGTTTTAGCAGCAGCTTCAATGATTTGTTTGGTAAATGCTTTAGGAATTGATCATGTTTATCACCTGGTCCCACAGCTCTATTGTTGATTTTTTAAAAGGTTCATTCCTCTATTGTAAATGGAAGGTTGTAGCTATGAGCATTAATGGATTTTAAGTTCAGTTTTTGTTTTTCGGCTTTTTGTTTGAACTTAGTTAATTGTTGACTGCCATTCTTGGCTGATGAATATTTTGAGATAGTTGTTGCTAATTCATCAGCAATATCTTTTTTGCTGGTTATTTTGTTATTATTGATACCAAGGTGTTTTATTGCATTAGTATATTTACCAGCTATTTTCTTTATCACATCCCAACCAGATTTTTTTTTTTTTTTCCGAACTAAGTTTGTTGATGCAATTTTTCCAGCATTCCTGTTTGTTAACTTTGATTATTTTCCAAGCGTTTGCTTGAAGTTGTTTAAATTTCAACAAGTTATCTCTTGAGGGATCTTTGTTAAAACCGTTAATGACCTTCTTCTGAGTCAGGTAGCCTTTTTGCATTTAATATCAAACCAAGGCCTATTAAGTTTTTTTTTTTTTAATTTTACACTCAGGAATGCATTTCTTTACAATAGAGACCAGGATTTCTGTAAACTGAGTTATGTCCTTGATGCATAGTCCTTCTAATCATTCAGAGCATAGATTTTGAAATTCCTCCCAGTTTACTTAATTGCCAACATTAAGAATTTTCATCATTTTGCTCCGAATTTTGCAGGCTAATTGGAAAATGATTGCTACCACATATGTCCATCAGTACCTTCCAAGAAAAGTCCATCAAGATAGATGGATCGCAGAGTAACTGCCAGAGTTGACACATAAGTTTGTGATTTAATGCTATATATACACAAATCATTGTTATTTACAACCAATTCCATATTCTTTCCTTTCTGGCTTATATCTTTACAACCCCATCAGGTGCTGTGACAGTTAAATATTCCCTGGTAACATAAAGGGAGCAGGAATTGCTTTATAATTTCTTGCAATTCGTTTTCATTTGTTTCTTCATTTAGTGGAATGTACACCAAGCAGATATTGATTAGTATGTGCAGCATCACTTTTATAGCTATTGCCTGTAAATTAGTTCTCAAGTCTATCTGACTTTGTGGAACATCATTTTGGACTAAGAGGGATGTACCACCTGAGGCCCGAAGACCAGAGTCTCTTATGTAATTGTATTGCTGGTCATCTCTTATATTTATATTGTCATCCCTCTTAAGGAAGGTTTCCTGAAGGCAGATAACTGCCAGTGTCAGGTCTGTTATCAACAGAAGTAGTTCATAATGTTTGCCTTCACTCCATGGCCATTCCATTGCAATATTTTATACATACTTGTACTTTCTAATTTATGGCTTATTTGTTTTGGATTTGTTTTAGTTTAGAAGTCTTAGCCATCTGTGGGTTTTTGCTATCTACTTTTATCTCATCTAAATTTTCAAAGCAATTTTTAGTAGACACTTCCAATTTTTGCTTGGTTGTTTCCATTTTCTTTGGTGATACTACTTCTACTGTTTAAGGACTTTGGTGATCTATAGGTGATCTCTGTGACCTTTGTTCTGTAGATGGCTGAACATATTTGGGAGGGGGAGTCTGCACTGAGATTATATTATCCACTTATTGCTAGTTTCAAGTTCAGCCTGTCCAAATTCTTTTCAATATAAATCTTAAGTCTTTTTTGTTTTTTTTTAAATTGGGGCAATCTTTCAGCTCTAAATGCACAAGTCTCTCAATAAGGTCCTTATACTTGTCAGTAAGATTGGAGTTATTTGGACTTGTCCAATCCACTATTCTTGCATAGGAAGGGCCCCTTGTACCCTTCAACTACTTTGTTTTTCTTTCAAAAAGGAAAATGTTTTTTTTATATTTAACTTCCATGATTTCTTTTTCCTTTTTACTGAACTCACAAGCACAAGAGTAAGCAGAATGATTCTCCTGGTAATTGGCACATCTAATCCTAACCTGGCACTCATCATCATCATCATCATCATCATGACCAGAGTCTTTTTGACCACATTTTGCGCATGTAGGTCAGCGTCTACAGCTATCTCTGTCCAAATTTCTGACATCTAAAACACCTCAGAGGAGCCAGGATATATAACTCAGCTGGCTCAACATTATAACCAATTTTTATTTTAGAAGGAAGTTTTGGTGAATTAAATGTGAGGATTTATGTATTTGTAACATTTTTTCACTGTTTCTTCTAATCATGATCCTTCGGTAATCAGAGACTCACTGGCTACCCAAGGCAGATGAGATTTCTTATGGTGTGGCCAGCGAAAGCTCACTACTTCGAATAACTCTTTGATGTATTAAATCTTGTAAGAGGGAAAGTTTTAATATTCACATTGTGGAAGGACTTCATTTTCATTAAAGACTCCTCCAGTTTTCTTGTTTCAACCTCTAACATTAAATTATAGTCCCTAATCTTTCTGACTGATTTTGGATTAATAAGACTACATATTACTTTTTCAATCAAGAAAGGCGACAGTCAAGACAACAGAGTTTCCCTCAAAAACTCTAGTACAAAAAATCTTGGAAAGTCGAAGCTTATCTCTTTTTTGAAATCCGAGTTTGAATGGCATCGCTTGGGTTTTTTGTTTTGATTCATAATTTTTAGGACTGAAATTTTACTGCCTGTGCTTCACATCCACTTCAGAGCCCACCATTAGGACCTGTCAAGAGGAAAACCCAATCATCTTGACAGGTCAGGGCTACACAGACCAGTATATTCACACTCATGAGAGACCCAGAGAACCCATTGTTGCACTACACAAACTTTTAGTGAACAACCTAAATGGTTAATAGCCATGTCCAGGACTAGGGGTTAACTCTCACAAAAGACCTCAAGTGGAATGACTATATAGTCCATAGCTAAATCTGCTGCTAAGAAGGTTGGTTCTCTGTGCAGGGCCAGGAAGTTTTTCCCGTCTGAAACAACCCTGCACATATACAAATCTACCATCCGCCCGTGCATTAAATACTGCTGCCATATCTGGTCGGGTGCTCCTGTTATCCACCTAGGGATCCTTGACAAAATCCAACGGAGAATTTGTAATGTGATTGATCTTGACTTGGCAGCTCGGATAGTCACTTTCTCACCAGCGCAATGTGGCTTCTCTGTGTCTCTTCTACAAATACTTTCATGGCTTCTGCTCAGATGAACTTAGCTCACTGATACTCACCATACATGAATTTGCTCTAGCCACAAGATTAGCAACTAGGTCCCACCCTTTTACTGTGAAACCAATAAATTGTAAACGCAAATTCTACTCCAGCAGCTTCTTCACTCGCACTTCCCGCCTGTGGAATTCACTTCCATTTACTTGCTTTCCCGACAGCTACAATCTTCAACGATTCAAATGTAAAGTCAATAGTCATCTCCTATCTCACTAACTTGTATCCTCTCTCTCTGATGCTCCTTTCTTCATTCACTCCACTCTCATCAGTATTCTCATCCTTCTACCCTCTTCCTGACATCCTCTGTAACCTGTCACTCTTTCTCACAACTTACCTCTAATGTAACCCCCTGTTCAACAGTGGCAGTAAAATGCCTTGCTTGGAGCAACACAATTATAAAAAAGTCCCTACAAGTTGACTGATCCTCAGCCAGCACCTTCTGATGCCTGAGTTGTTATTCATCCCCTAGTTCATTTAAGTATAATTTCCCTAAAGTATTAACTTTGGTATCTTTATAAGTGTTAGGGCTTGACCTGACCAACCAATTGATCAGATCTGGCCTCTCCAACCACCTGTCTAGTGCAGGTAAGGGCCAAAGTGGTGTGTTGGGAATTGGAAGTACTGACCCTGACCACTGAAAACCTCAACCACCAGGATCCCTTTTCTCAGACATCATAGCAAAGGAGTGACCCCTTTGGACCAGGAGTGGGGAGGTGTCTTAACCTTCAGCAGAAGTGCAGTCAGCATATTCTACAGCACCAGCCGACAGTGCATTTGCATATTGGAAATATTAGATTTAATCTATTAGAAGTAAAAAATAAAATGAAAGCTTCAAAAAAGATTACATTTATAAAATGCATTTTAAACTTTAGGTGTCATCCTTTTTTTACTTTTTTAAAAAGGTACCAAGGGAGATTTCTGTAATAATTAATGCAATCATTCTTATCTGGATGAATAGCAAAACTCAGAGTTGTTCTTTGATAAGTATTGTGGACTTTCAATTTTTTTTTTCTACAATAATATTTAATTTGCTTTCATAAAACTTCCTTACTTGAATCATGAAGAAACAAAAGAAAATGATGCATACATGCAAAAGAAATAAGTATTGGTTATGGAATGGAGATGTAAAAAAAAAAAAAAAAAAAAAAAAAAAATGTATACTACACATAACTTAAAAGCTGGTTCATCATCTTTGTACCAAAAATATCTCAGCAGATGGTTAGAATAAAACAATTCTCTGATGCTGTTACTTAAATGTAGATTCATATTCTGTCACCAATATTATCTTTTTAAAATAAGTTAAAAAAAAAAAATCTTAAAATCAAAGAAAGACAATTTAGAAAACAAGGAAAGAACTTTATGCAAAAACCATCTTTAAATAATAATTTTAATTTATTTGTTTTGAACATTATTTTGAGCAGATACTCTGTTGTTAATTAAACAGAATATATATTTCTACTGTCCTGAATATTTGTGAGAAATTTTTATGAAAATATGTGTCATTCAGCAGGATTTGAACCTGCTACCCCTAACAACACTGAGGAAGCCATCAATTGACCCAAATCATCTTAAAGCACTTGGCTATGAATGATTTCAGTCTAAATGAAGTTGAATCAAGGCTCAAAAACACAAATTTCCAGTTTCTCGTAATATCCATCTCTGCTCTGAAAGTGTATCTTAATGTAAACAGACAATAATTAACTATATTAAAAAGGAAATTATGAATGCATCGTACATGAGCTACTGATTAAAGTTGCTAAATTTTAAGACAGTAATATGGAAATACCATAACAATGAGAATAAAACTATCAGGATAAATTTGATAATTTTAGGGAACATCAGGCATGACATTTTGAAAGAGACAGATAATTTGTAACTGTCATTAAAGTGAATGGAGGAGGACAATTAAATTTAAGTTAGGTTGAGAATATGAAATATAGACACTTAAATATAAAAAAAATTAGAGACAGCAGAACAGTACATGTAGAAATGGGCTGCTGACATGTGGTGTAATAGCTAAAGAGGCAGTATCACTGTGACAGCCATGGAACAGAGGGTTTAACATCATTTGAACATGGAAGGATTGTTGGGGCAAGAAAAATGAGTATGATACTATAACTAGCAAGTATTTTACAAGTAAACAGTCATAATAGAATAATATATATTTAATGTGAGGAGTCCCCCCCCCTCAAAAAAAAAAAAAAAAAGAAGTGAATTGGAAGTACCTTGTTTGAAAAGAAAAAAAAATATTAACTACAATATTTCATAGAGTTAATATTGAAAAAAGAAGAGAGAGAGAGAGAGAGAGAGCTAGATAATGCAAAACCCCCAAATTATAAGCTGAAACATGTTTTCATAAATGCAGAGGTTAAGCATGTGAAATGGAGGTGACATACCGATTCCTAGATTTTGTCTCAGAGAAATATGACCCCGAAACTATTCTGATTCTAGTTCAGCTGGACCAAAAATGAAAAGAAAAATCATTTTGATAAATGATTATGAACAATCTTTACTTCAGAAAAATATTGTTTGGAAATTACTAAAGAAAACTCTTTGCTGGGAAAATGAAAGTAATTTTAAATTTCTCAAGGGATAATTTTTTTTTCTATGACTATTTTAAAGTATAAAAAAATATCTAGTTTTTAACTTGGCACAAAAAAAAAAAAAAAAAACTATTCCAAATAATGGATCAACAAACTTCAATAATTTAATATGTAAAAAAGTACTTTTGGAAAATGTTGACTAACAATTCTTTTTGGACAGAATTTTCTTCTTGACCAAAGGTACAAATTTGAATGTGACAAAAGGTGCAATTCCACTTCATTGGGTAAGAGAGAATTCAGTCAATTAAATTATAGAAACATAATGAGTGCTCAAATAAAATCAAAGCTAATATCTTAAGGTTTCTCAATATAAACCCCTCAGTTTTGTCTCTTAGACTCACAACACAGTCATCAGCGAGAAATAAAAGAGAGAACCAGAATATTCTAATGTAAGAATTTTTAACCCAGTTTGTTGTTAAGGATTTTGGTAACTACTTTTGATTTTACCTGACGCAACCTTTTTATTTTTGTGATGAATAGCACCTTAAAAAGTTAACCAAAAGATAGCATCTCAACTTAGGAAGAGTTAATTCAATGTTTATAACCCTGGCTGAATAAACAACTAATCTCAAAGTCAGGCCAAGAATACCAGTTTTTCTTTTCTTTTTATGACCATGACAGGATGTATGTTGTGGTACAGGGGATATCGGACCGAAACAAGAAAGTGGAGAGCCGAGTTTGAATTCCAGTTGAATTTGTTGCATT
Organism: Ascarosepion bandense; assembly: GCA_037127315.1. Lineage (NCBI taxonomy): Eukaryota > Metazoa > Mollusca > Cephalopoda > Sepiida > Sepiidae > Ascarosepion > Ascarosepion bandense. The sequence continues at coordinate 4,048,531 of JBBBDQ010030258.1, read as the reverse complement.
TTACTTACGCGCAAATACTCTTGGGAAAGCTATGGGTTAAATAGCAGGATATATTGGGTTTTTATATATATATATATATATATATACACACACAAAGAATCTCAAGCTAGCCAAAACCTACCGCGGCTTCACACTACGGCTCGTCAGGGCCCTGACGAGCCGTAGTGTGAAACCGCGGTAGGTTTTGGCTAGCTTGAGATTCTTTGTGTGTCTTTGCTCTACTTTTGTATATCGTTTGTACTTTGTATCGAGCACTTTTTCTTTTTCTTGTGGTTGGTTCCGTTTGGGGTTTTTTTTCTTTACTGCGGAGTATCGTATGTCTTGTCCTTATTCCGCGGATTTCTTTTTTTTCTCCCCTTTTATCCGACGCCTTAGTGCACCGGATTGTAACGGAATTAGGTTCTGTTTGTTAGTGGTTTTTCTAAAGGTTTATCTTAGTATAAATTTACAACCTAAATACTTACAGAGTCTATTTAGATATTATTTTGAGTATATATATATATATATATATATATATATATATATATAATCGTATCACCCCATGCAAAGCAGTAAAGCTACCAAGACACAAGGGGTTATAGTGTGTGGAAGAATAAGGAATAAAAATATTAATAATGAGAAGGAAGAGAAAAGAGTAATCAGAGACAGTAGACAGTGATCGACATTGCATCTTAATTTTTGCAGATTAAACTTGGCTGGAAAGCATGGCGCCAGAAGGAAGTTCCAGAAGCAAGAAAAGATATACACAAGTATATGTTTTTACATGAATTTTTAAATAAAATGAGCTCTTATTTTTTAATACCAAAAAGTAAAAAATAATTTTTATCTTCCTGGTAATCAACTTTGTTTGAAATATTCCTAAAAGTAAGTCAATTTTTTGCTTAATTTTAAACTTTTCATGTTTAATTGATTTTCTTTTATTTATTTTTAAATTTTGGCAGAAATCTCTTTGACTGGACTTTAACTAAGTTAAAACTAAGCAATCCACCAACATTTTTTTTTATTTTTTTAATTGAAGTAGATAGACTAAACTATCGCCTGGTTCACACTCCACCCACATCTATTGAACAGGTGAAGAGGCTCATCCCTTATTCCCTGTTTAGGATGTGGTTTCCGGCTTACTCTTTTTCAATCTTTTCACTATTATGTAGCCCCCTGCACATCAGTGGCGTTACCGCCTTGCTCGGGGTGATATAATTAAAAAAAAAAATTAAAATAACTTGGGTAAAGAAAAAATACATACAACTGTATTTATAATGCATATGAAGAATAAACAAAATAAAATTTTTTTTTTTTTAAATATTCATAAACTTAATGAGAAACTAAATTGACATTCAAATGTCCAGTTAAAAGTTAGAAATTTAAAATGTGAATTTTCAAAGCAGACAGACCCAACAATTGAGAGATTTGTGTTACACAATCTTCCAACAGATAAATATTATATTTTTGTGCATGTGAAATATATAATTTCTAAATGGTATACTCATTTTCTAATATAAGTCAAAGCCTAACAATATACATTTTGCATCTCACTTTCCTTGCTGACAGTGAATATATGCAAGAGATGATTAAAAACTTCTTCACCGAAGGATGTGTGTGTGTGTGTGAGAGAGAGAGAGAGCGTTACATAACATAAAATTACAAGAAAAAATTTTTTTTTCAGAATTACTGTGAGAGCTGGATTAAATGGGACAACAGGAAGTAATGATTTTGACCTTAAGACACAGTGCACTGATTCAAAATCCAAGTCAGCCATCAGCAGTATTGGCCTACTTTCTCTAAGGTCAGTCACACATCAATGAAGTGTATGAACTTTTATTAAAAAGAGAGATAGAGAGAAAGAGCATCATTATTAAAATAAAAATGAGGTGGAAGAGAAGGGCTTTTTTCATGTTTGGAAGAATTAATTTTATCTTTGATTGGTAATATTAACCCACTATTTGTGGATAACAGGAATTTCAGTTGTTGCAATAATATGGCTAATTGCAAATGACAGATTTCCAGTTTCTCTCATATATATATATATATATACGCACATTAAAGCAAATGACAAAAAATTTACATTATGATTGATCAGAGTCAACAAGATAGTTCTTCCTTCAATCTATCAATCATTTCCTTAAAGATATTTAGTCTGAGAGGGTAATTTTGAAATGGCAAGGTGGGCTGTTATTGATGAAGAGCTTTGTGACGTTTTATTAAAGTGATGAATTAAGCTTAGATGTTTCATCTGAGAGTTAAGAAGAATTTACTAATGAGGTCACAAGTGAGGATCATTTTAATAAATACACTAAGGATTTCACAAACAGAAAAGCCAATGAACAAAAATAGCTTACCATATAAAACTGGATTACAGTAAGTATATTTATTTTGCTATAGAATTATGAAATAAGTTGTAGACAAACAGCCTGATATAAAAACAACACTAATTCAATTACAGTATAACATCCTTTGTTCCCTGTTTAGGATGTGGTTTCCGGCTTTCTCTTTTCCAATCTTTTCACTCTTACGTAGCCCCCTGCACATCAGTAGTGTTACCGCCTTGCTCGAAGTGATATGATTTTAAACAAAAAAACAAAAAAAAAAAACACTGCTTTTTTTTTTTTTTTTTTAAATATACTGAAAACCTTTTTCATAAATTTGTTATATATATTAAAATACATCTATTTTTGTTACATAAAAAAAAGAAAAGGAGTGCGTGTTAAAAGATCTTGGGGATGTGCATTGTGGTGTAGTGGATATCGGCTTGGAATGAGAAACCAGAGAGCTGAGTTAGAATTCCAGTTGAATTTGTTGCCTTCACTTATGCACAAATACCCTGGTGAAAAGTATTAATCCATCTTTTATTCCTCCAGCTATGGGTTAAATAGCAGAACTGATTGGGTTCTTTAGCCATAATTGGCAACTAGTCTACCTCACCTTGAGGATAAAATGGTTTGTGTAGGGTCAACACTTACCCATAAAAAAAGAAAAATTAGAAAAGTGTTGATGGCCTATGATCCACTGCAAGTGATGGAACTTAAGATTTTGCCCACAGAACTGACCAAATGAGCAAACATCAAAATTTTTGGTTGGGCCAAGAGCTTTTTAGCATCTACATTGTGTGTGTTATATTTAGTGGGTATACAGGGTTGACTGAACAGTCTCATTTAAGAAGAAAAAGAAAAAAAAAAGAAAAAAGAGGACAGCAAGAAAGCCTATTAGCCTGGCCAATCAAAAATCTTAAAAGAAATGTGCCTTTTAACAAAGATTAAATCTGCATTCCTTCTATATTAGGGAAACAACCTTCAAGCTAGTTGGAATTTACCACTCAGCCACAAAAGACCTCTTGGCAAATCAAGGTTTAGTTACTCTTAAAGAATTTATTTTTGAGTAGACATTACTGTATTATATATAAGATGAACTATCATCAATTTTCATGTAGGAATGTCCAACAGAAAATCAGTTCAAGTGTTTATGCTTGATGTGATATTTGAGTCATGGCAGAGATTTACAGAGAAGACTACTAATGGTGCAACAGTAAGGATTTTGAAAACAGGTAATGATAATGATTTTGTCCTCGCTCTTGCATTCCTCAGGCATTAAAGATGGCCAGCTGCAAAGTCATTGATATCTTCTGAAAGAAATAGTTCACCATTCTTTACAATTTGAGGCCAATGGTTTATATTTACAGCCACAAGAAGAACCCAGATGTGGCTCAGCCAAGGGGGCAGAGCCTCATCTGAGGTTTTTAAAAAAGTGCACGACAATGCAATTGACTCCACCAGAAATTTTGAAACTTCATGCTATACTGTTTAAAATTTTCACCAGAAGCTATAATACAAACATTTAAGAGTGTTTGGGTGTCAACCTGACAACAGTGAAGAGGATTCAGAAAGAGTTAGATGAGCTTAAAGGTGATTACGAAGGTATGACAGCTTAGAAAGCTCACTCTGATCATCCTGATAAGAAAACTCCCAAATTCATATTGGTGATGGCCTCAGACTCAACATTAAGGCCTACATCAAACGCCTTGAGGAGGTTGTGCTGCTCAGGGTCAAGAGGGTGGCTGCTGGAAAGCTATGTCTAGTAACAGGACTCTGCACCATGCCACACAAGCAGCTGAACCCAGACAATTTCTGCAACTGCATCACACCTTACAGCTGGCCACCTAATTTTCCAGACTGCAACCCCCTTGATTATTATGTGTAGGTGGATCACAACTGAGCAAGAGACTAACAAAACACTTTGTAGCTCTAAAGATGAACTGAAGGCAAGGATTATGGCAGCATTCACAAACTTAAACAAGGAGACTGTTCAGAAGAGTTGTAGGAAATTCAGAAGTGGTTTGGAGGCCATGGTTGAAGCCAAGGGTGATTTTATTGAATAAATTTACTTTTTAATATTTCAAGATATTTTTATGTAATTTTAGTAAATATCTGTTAAAATAAGATGTCATTTTAACAAATTTAGACAATTTATCCATCGTAGTCTGTAATGTGTGCATGTGGGTACACACACACACACACAAATGCATGAATTTAGATAAAATGCTTGCTAAAAGCTAAACTTGGAAATAATTTAGGATAGTTTGTTCATAAAAAGTTTCTCATTTGGTAATTTAGCATTTGCATTGCTAGTTGGATTTAGTCATTAAATTATATAATAAAAAAAGAAAGAAAAAAAAATGGCTGTTTTATTCTTGTGATCATTTTTTGTCTACAAGCATCTATAATAAATATAATAATTTCTTTAAATAAGTCAATAAATAGCCTTTTCAGTTACCTTTCTCCCCATTTAAAGAGAAAACTAGCTTCTGAAGATGAAAAAACAAAACAAAACAAAAAAAAAAAACAATCTAAAAGTTCAAAGACAGTAAAATAAATGTTAGCAAATAATTACCTGTGTGTGTCCGTCTGTGATTGGTGAGATTCCAAGACTTTGCAAAAGCTTTGTGGCATGTTTCACAATGGTAAGGCCTTTCACCCGTGTGAATACGCCGATGAGATGTCAGGTTCCAAGATTTTGCAAATGTCTTCTTACAGAACTCACAGGCAAATGGGCGTTCACCTGTATGTAAACGCCGGTGGGATGTAAGATTAGAATTCTTGGAGAAAGTCTTTTTACAAAACTCACATTCAAAAGGACGGTGGTGTTGTTGATGTTGCTGGGTTTGTGGCTGGGGTGGAGGCTGCTGCTGCTGTTGTTGCTGCTGTTGTTGTTGTTGGGGATCAACCACATTTTCCCCAGTGTTTGTGCCATCAGTGGTAACCACAACCCCTTGATTGGCCGCTGCTGCCACAACAGTGGCAGCCGAAACAGCAATAGCAGTCATTGTTGTTGGCACAGAATTTGAGGTGGTTGTTTTGGCTGTCGTAACAGCCTCCTGAAGAATGGCTGGGTATGCAAAAGCAGTGTTGCATGCTTCCCATGTGAATTGTGGTTGAGCCTGTTGTGCTTGTGATTGCTGCTGCTGCTGCTTTTCAGCATCTTGAATTTCCATTGTCTTCAGAAGGCTGAAAGAGCAGAAGAATGGACAAGGATTTTACAAGCATATCAATATCTTAGTTGGTCATGCTTTGTTGTTATCTTATAATGGATGGAGTTTCCTGTAAATTGCAGTACTTTGATTTCGGGGATCAATTTACATATTGATTTTAAAATGTGAGCTTTTGCCACAAAGTTATAAACAAGTAAACCAGCATGCCTACTTATTCAATCACTAACAGGATAATGCAGGTATTTCCTACTAAAACTCATGCTTAACTAATTCAATCAACTATAACGGACCAAGAAAATTGTAATACCATACAAGTATCATAACAGAGTGAAATAAACAGGACATTATGTTTTATTTATTTATTTTTTTTTAAATCATTTTACCTCAAGCAAAGCCATAAAACCACTAAGATGCATGGGGGTTACTGTGTGAGAGAATATGAGAAAAAGAAAATATTATTAAGGAGAGAGAATAAAAAAATTGGAATGAAGAAGACAAAAGATAACGACTAACCATGCGCTTAAATTTTTAAGATCAAAGTTGACTGGAAAGCAAGAACCTGAATTCCATAAGCAAAAGGTGTAAGAGGATAAACTGTCAGCATAGACATTAGATCCTTAGAGTTACATCTAACCATTTCAACTGTAAAATGACAAGACCTTGCTGCTAATCTAGTACTGCAGTTAAATTCATAAAGGCTAGGCACCAAAGGTGAAAGCTCATCAAAACAATTGCCATGAAAGTATTTATAGAAGAGGCATAGGCAAGCTATGTTACAGCATAGGGAAAGTGACTGATGCCAAGATGCCAGGTCAGGACCAATAATAATAAGACTTGTTTTGAATGTGTTATTACTAAGAAAACCAATATTTGTTATGTTAATAAAATAACTTTCTCTATTGTTTAATTATATTAAATTTTCACTATAAACTCTTGTGTTACACAAGTTAATAATACACAAGTAATTGCAGTAAAATTTACAAACTAGTCAGTGTTAAGATTTTTTCATTACTAAAACTGGATTTCCATAAAAACACTTATCAGTTATAATTTTTATGATTAATATCACTGTGAGAAAAGAAATTTATGACACTTGATAGTTTTAATGATGCACAAGCACAGGACACATAAATAAGTCTAATACTAAAAAGTTGTCCAGGAAGTGGCAATTATCTCAGTAGAGATGTCATTGTAACTGGTTTCTATTTCCTGCCTCAGAAAGTGTATATACCGCTTAGTCATAATGGGCACCTACTGTGGGACAATAGTTAGCAAGTACATATCACAGACCAATTTGCTAGTGTTGCAAGTTTGACTTCCTCAGCAGCCTACTTTTATGGCCTTGTGCCAGACTAAGCTTGGTGAATACTCATGTCACTAGATAAGAGAAAAAGAAAACACATACAAGTTGACAAAAATATCAGGTATTAACATTAAGTTATAGTAAATGATATTGAGATATGACAAGTCATGAGTTGATGCTTTCAAGATGGATTGTTTTTGTTTTTTTGTTTTTGTCATTTCAGCCCAAGCAAGGCAATAATGCCACTAAGGCACAAGGAGTTATTGAGAGTAAAAAATAATGAGAAAACTTTAGTAAGGAGAAAGGACAATAAAAGAAAAAGATTCAGAAAGACACAAGATGGTGACTGATAGTGCATTTAAATTTTTGAAGATCATCATTAACAGAAAAGCAAGCTGGAAGAGAGTTTCAGAGGCAAGAAGTGCAAATAAACTGTTAGCATAAAACTTTTGGTTACATATAATTATTTCAACAGTGTAATGGAGGAGACTTAGTTGCCAATCTAGTACTACACTTACATTCATGAGGTTAAAGTACCAAAGAGGAAAGCTCAATGAAATAATTAACATGAAAATATTTACAGAAAAGGTACAGAGAAAGTGACTAAAGCAGAGATGGCAGATCAGGATCAATAACATTAAGGACACTTTAGATTTTTGTCAAGAATCTCAAGATATATAGTAGGCCAGATATGGCAGCAATATTCAATGCATGGATAAATGGTAGATTTATAAACAAGCAAGATGGATTCTGGAATGAAAAATTATCTGACACAACAAAGTGAACCAACTTTCCTAGCAGCAGACATAGCAACTGATTCAATAAAATCATTCCACTCCATGTCAGTGGAAAACAGGTAATCAAGAAGTTGCTTTCCTGAAGGTTGATAACAGCCATACTGATGAAAGACAAAAAGGGTTCCCTCAGATGACTAAGAGACAGTTTTGTCTTGGAGGTGTTAAAATATACAGGACATTTTTACTGCAGTTAATAACAGATTGAATCTCATTTTTAAAATCAGCTGCCAGTTTTACTTTGTCTGACCTATCTAATTTATAATTCAATAGTAAATAGTTGCACCATCAGCATAGATACCAAGTTAGGAACTCATGACACCAGCTCCCAACTAGGTATCTATGCTGATAACATTGGGAAAGTCATTGAAAAAGATAAGCAAAGTAGGTCCAAAGATAGAGTCCTGGAGGATCCCTACATTAACATGAAAGAAGTGTGGTCATTCAACATGATTTTCATTACACAATTTGTTAAAATTGGGTCAAATCAAAAATATGTCTGGAGACATTCAACTTGTTAAGAAGACTAGCATGCCAAACCCTATCATACGCCTTCAAAATACCTAAAGACACAGCTCCAGATTCACCATTATCAAAAGCTTTCAGTAACAATTGTTAACACATCAGCAATTTACTTAGAGAAGCCATATTGTTTATCTGAAAGAAGACTGTGTAAAGTGCAATGCTTAACCAATTCAGAATTGATTAGAGCCTCTAGTACTTTGCCAAAGAGAGGTAGAAGACTAATAGATTGGTAATTCTAAGGATCAAACAATTCAGAGTTCTTAAAAACACGAACTATAGAAGAGGATTTTCAACAAACTGGAAAGTAAGAAACAACAAGTTATATAGTTTAGAGAGAAAACAAGAGCCAGTTCAGAACACATTTCTTTAGAACAATTGCAGGAATTGTAGGGGGATCTAATTTGAAGAAGCAGAAACCATGGACTATATTATATATACATCTCAGTTCTAGGTTGAAAATCAGGCAAAAATACTCTGATAAGTTGTATTTTAAATTGGAAATTCTGCTTTAGTAGATGACAAAACTTGAAACTAATTAAAGAGTGGCACATTTAAGGACATTCTTGTTTAATACACCCTTACAGAGCTGCCAGTAATCATAAGAACTAAACTTGTGAGACACTATATGGCATTTTACTATCAGAAAACAGTAACTTAGCCTCATTGAGAACACATTAACAATTATTACAAGGAAAGACAAAGATGTCTTATGATCTGAGCAATCACAGTGTCACAGGAAGAAGAGATTCTTGTGGATCATAGAGGCTGAACAGGTAGGAATGAATCAAGAAGATTGAAGCTTCACTTGGTATTTCAGAGATGGCATGAAAGCATTAATGCTTGATTTCGACTAAGAAGAAGCTTTGGTGGCACAGTTTTCAATGAGAAGATTAAAGATTTCACTCCAAGTGGCATTCCAAAGAAAATTGCAAAATGAATCCCAATCAATGTGTTCATAGCAAAAGGATGACTTGTAAATAGGAGGTTCTTGCCTAATAGATGAATGAAAACGAGTAACAACAGATACTACAGCAGGATCCAACTTGCTAAGAGGACAGAATTGTAAAACATGACAATAGTCAGAGAAGATATAAGGGACAAATCAAGTGTAGAAGCAGATTGATAAAAATTACCAAAGAAATGAGTAGGGAAATCTATTTGACTGAGAGATTGAGCAAAGGTATTAAATGTGATGAAGCCACTTGACATGAGGAATGCTGAAATTGCCAAACAACAATATATACAGATAAATAAAGTAGATATCTATGGTACTGCATCACTTAGAATTATGAATCCAGTTATTATAGTGTTGGATGTCACATTTTAAATTACCTTTATTTTTAAACTGTTTGTAGCAAACACGCATCATTACAGACAGAAAAGAAGCTCCAGAATGCATACAGACAAATTTGTTAACACCAGTTACATCCCAGTTTTTTAAGTTTCGCAGTGGGATAGTTTGGTCTATCTAGATATGGGTCTCTGTGCAACTGGTTAAGATCTAGGTCTTTGTAAGATGTCTCGCCAGCAGTTTGTAAGACAGTATTTTGCAAAGTCAGTCCTGTGGGTGTTTTGTTCCTCAAGTTGCTATGGTTTTCAAGACAGTGTTATTTTTGTTACCTTTCGTCTCTTTTACTCTCTCTGCATATTACCCCTATAGTTCTCCCCCACCAAATCTCAACAGACTCTTTGCTTGCATTACAAAACTGTTCCCCATCACACTTAAAAGAAAGCATGACAACTTTTTTACAGGCATTTAAACTGGGACACAATACAGTTGAAGTTAAAAGAAACAATTTGGCATTTGGAGAAAAAAAATTGCTAAGAAAAATATTCAAAATAATCCTTGGGGAAGATACCAACACACTATCAATAATGACTAGTTGAGAAAAATCTTAACCAGTAACCAACAAACAATTTCAGCTCTTTCAAAAGAGTTTCTATCATGCATTAACCCTGGAACACGGTCAATCACATGAAACAAAAAGAGCGTTGGTATCAGATGCCCCACGACCGTGTTACAGGGTTAATACAAAAATCACAATTTGGTGTTCTGAGGTTAGTTAATTATTGTTCATTTGAAAAGAGAAAAAAATTTCTAAAATGGGCCATATCTTGTAATAAAACAGATTCTTTCTAATAACTAAATGCATTTTGTGATTTAAGGAAAAAAATAAGAATTTTTGGAACAAAATATTTCACTGTGCTTTTCATATTGACAAAATCTAATGCTTCAGGTAATAAAATCCAAAAATCAACATTTCTACAATTGCAAATAAAAAAACAAAAAAAACAAAAACAAGCTATTAATTCCTCCTTTCTATAACATTTTTAATGATATTTCTGACGGAGTAGTTCTATAAAAATGCAGTTATATGCATTAAAATATCCTATACATATATGTATCCTAGACATTCAAAGAATATTTCTATTGTTTTTTCATTAACTGATAAAATATAATTATATCTAAGTTGGAAAGCCAACTCTTCTGATCAGATTTTTATTTTCCTAGTAATTTTAAATAGGTATCACTAACTAAAATTTTATTTTCAATATATCTAAAAACCTTTAATACAAGCATAAACAACTTGGAAAAAAAAAAAATAAATAAAAAACACAAATCTATCTTGGTAGTCCAATTAGCAATGAAGTTATGACCATCCAAAAATTACTAGTTTTCCATCTCATGTACTATTGAGCCAGAAGCCAATTTCAAGTGTATAACAGACATCTTCATACAAGTTAAAAATCATTATAAATGTAATGTATAGGTAGTCTTGAAATAAAAGATATGAATTCAATCAATAATTATTATATCAGACTAAACATTGTGTAAGATTGCATTATCAAAAATAAAATAGTTACGACCTGACACAGAAAGGCACATGTGACCACTCATACAAGCTTAATTTCAACAGTTAATGCCTTGCAACCTCTTGCTATGATTCATAGCAAGAGATGAAGCTCAATTTTTGACATTAGGATGAAAGTATACAATCCTGAACTTGCAATAAAAAGTATCCACTGGAGGAACATGCCTGAAGCTCTGAAACTTTACTAAATTTTAGGATGAGGAATTCTGTTCTCTATAATATGAATATTTTTTGTCATGTATCTAATTTTGGAAAATTTCATTAATTATGCAATTTTTAACTTGTCAAAAATTAATGACTACAAAACTTAGAAATTTGTCCCCTGAAAGGAACCATTAGTCAATCCTTCATGTAAATGATTATTCTAAAGCATTAAACTAATTTTTATTTTCAAACTAAAAAACTTAAATGAATAAAAATAGATTTATTAGAACTGTTGAAAAAGACTTTTTGAACAGAATGGTTCTTCTGCAGTACCTCTTCTAATAGTGATTTGCAGTCTGAATTTGTTTATAAGCATCTGCTATAACCGATATTTCTAGAACACTCCATATGGCACTACTTTGGCCCACTTCTTCCATTTAGAAGAAAATTACTTCTCAGAGTTTGGAGTTCATCATCCACTGAACAGAAGATTAAATGTAAATTTTATTTTATTGGAAAGTAGTCTCTAGCATTGAAAGCACTAATACATAAAAAAAATGTTATGTTTATTAGCTATTAGCTTCCATAACACTGTTATCATAATGGCTTAAATAAATTATGAAAATAATGCATGTTTGCAAAAGTTGAACTATGAAATGCATTCATTTTTTTTTTGTTTTGAAAATGTAACATTTCAATCTCCAAACTAGAACTTAATCCCTTGAATTAGTACAGAAATAATTATTTAAAAAAAAAATATTACAATTTGAAAATTACCTACTTACATTTAAATTTTTTCATGGACCCATATGTCATAACTATGTCCTTTTTTTTTCCCCACTTTTTTTTTTTTTATGTAAATAAATTTTCAGTTTAATACCAAAATGCCAAGAATTAAAGAAAATATTGCCAGCCACAAATGTAAATGAAATTAATTATCAATAAATGGAAAACTGGACACTTTCTTGAAAAACGTTTAGTTTTTTTTTTTTTTATAAACAAACAAGAGTACGAAATTTAGAGAAGTAAGAACATATCCAGTCATATATATTTATTTTTATTTTATAATATGAATTCTGTCTAAATATGTTTCATAAAGCAAATAAATAGCCAAGGCCAAAAGGATTCAAGCTTGACAAGTTTGGATAAAATACAATATGTTCTTATAAAATTTTAAAATGAGTCATTAAGAAAAAAAGAAGAAGATTTAAACTTTTGATGAACAAGTCCGATTTAAAGTCTGATTTAGTTCAGTCTGAAATGGTGATTTACTCAGCAATACAAGTTTTGATGTGTTGGGCACCAAAGGTTTTGCTCAAAATGAATGCAGGATAGCTGCTTTTTGATTCATATGCACCTCATGTTATATAAGTGCAGAGATAGGAAACCATTTTAAAGATGGCACAAGAAAGTGTAATTTCACTATTTACATTGTTAGTATTATTGTTTTCATTTTTATTGCCATTATCAGTAATAATAGTAATAAAGGCAATAAAGATTAAGATAGTCCAAACAATGTAAATGGTGTACATACTGCCTCATATCAGAATTATAGACAAATAGGGGTAATTTCCATTTTTCTTTAAATGCTAGATTTTTATGGTAATTTATTTTAAGTATTATGAAGTGGAAAAAGTTTTCATGTGACATATTTCATCCTTTAGAACTGGACTGAACTAAAAATTTTTTTACATTGATGTACACAGGTGAGAGATGCTGAAAATTTTAAATTTATAATTTAAAAAAAATGTGTTTTATTCTTTTTCTTTCCATCATTAAATATCCCACATTGTGATAATCTAAATCTAAACTTATTTATAAATGGAACTTTGTGTGTGTCCGTGACATATAGACTCTGAAACAGCTGAACCAATTTTCTTGAAAATTTACATTTGTACTATAAGCGTCTGTGAGTGTTCTTAGCTAGGTTTTGTGTCGAGGTACTCCCGATAAAAAAAAAAATAAAAAAAATCGGGTCATAGAAGGAGTGGTCCGATTTTAATCAAATTTGATACACTTATAGACAAAGACATAAGAAAAGATATTCAGAAGTTTCAAGGTTGCAGTTCTTACAATAGTGCAGAAAAATCGATAATATATATATAAAGGCAAGATGTTTGTATGTGTGTGTCTGTTTATCTGCCTGTATGTCTATTTTTTTCAGCCCTTTTATTTTAGTTTTTGCTTCGGGTCTGGCTCTAAGTAGGTATAATTATAATTCTTAGTCTCAGCCATGATACCATTTACTCAGAGGACTTATTTAGCCTTCAAAATTCAGTTTACGACGAAAAAAACTTATTTGATATCGATACCAGGAAATCAAAATTTGACTTACACCCATTCATTTTTCTTTCAGTCTACGGTTTTGCTTAAACTGGAGACAACTATTGCTTTTTAGTCATTCATGCCAACGTCCAAAGAGTCTGAGCTCTAGGACCATGGATTAGTTTTAAAGCTTTCATTACACCCGAGCAATGCCAGGTTATACTGCTAGTAGAAGATATACCAAGAATGGTGTAACATTGTAAGAAACTGGATGTAAATTTACTGTGGATCATCTAGCGATTAAAGTACTTTCTAAACATTTTCATTTTAGTAAAAGTAAATTGTTTCTCTTAATTAGAATAGGATTTTTTTAAAATTAAAGTTATGATCAGTCTTGTTATGTTGAACAACTAATGGATTTAATGTTTTTGGTAAAAGATCATTTTGTGTTCATATAACTTTATTTAAATTCCTTGAAATTTCTCCTATATGTTTTTTGTGGCAATTATAACAGGTAATAGAATAAATTTTCAGTGTTCCTCTTTCCTTCGTGCATATGTCTAGTCACATCAATGCAAACATAAATTTAGTCTGAGGAAATCTTAAAGGATGAAACACATCACATGAAAACTTTTTCTACTTTGTCATACTTTTTCTCCCCTAAAATTGCACTTGATATATAAAAACAAATTATATATTGATTTCCCATGGTATTTTATCCACAAAAGTTTTCAATTTTTTATGAAAGACAACTTCAAAAACCTATCTGAAGCCACCAAATTGATGAGTATCCTTTTTCTTCAAGATGAGACTATTTTGATGTGCAAAGAGATAACTCAAAGCGTATAAAGTATAAAAGAAAAACACCACTATGAAATTGTCACCTTCAAAAATGCACTGTTGTTGAAATAGTAACATAAGTTAAAAAGATGTGGAATAAAAATGAGAAAGAATTGTATTTTTATAAAGTAAAAAGCTTAAATGTTATTTACATACTAATTTTATCAAAATCATCTAAGGAAATAAAAGATATCAGCAGTTGAAATGGAAGGAAATTTCACTATTTTAACAAGTTTTCACACTGAAACTAGGGCAGTTTGGGAGACATATTTTAAGCTGACAAACTGACATGGTTACAAAGTGGAAAAACTCATTTTATTTTATGTGATACTGAGCATGAGTACAGAGATAGCAAGATGTCTTTTTGTTAATCTTTGAAAGAAAAGAATAATTTCTTGCTATGACATGATATATCAAATACCAACCGATTTGAAGCTCATGTCTACAATATCAGATTGAATAATTATTTAATCTGATATTGTAGCCATCTCTTTTTGGAGATAAAAAATGAGTTTTCGCAGCAGCAGCAGCAGCAGCAGCATGTAAAGAAAAATATATAGACAATAAAAAAGACAAATGGATATAATATTTGTCTTTTTATTATATTCTATAGTAAGTCAGAAAAGCTGAAAAATGCCTTTACTATTTTTACGCATATCAGTGTACTCAAGGGTTGGAAGTAAATATTGAACAGTTCCATAAAATATATATATATATATATATATAAAAGAAAAAGACATTTCAACCATTGTGTACTCTGGCCTTACTCTGGTATATGTTGATCCTACAGGGATGTTTGAACTGAACCCTTTATTTAATCTATGGGGGTAGATTGTTCTTGTTCCACTGGACATGTCTAAGGATATCTTGTCTATTTCTTATTTTTTAGTACTGCACAATTATTACATGCCCTGTTTCCATTGCCTAACACAGAGACTGAGATCAATTCATGGGTCAGTTTGAAGCTCCCCAGAGATTACCCAGATTGACATACACCTGATGAAGACTAAAGGTCACAATGAACAAAATTGTTCTGATAATAACAATGATGAGGATAATCTGCAAGATAAGTAATTACTGCTGATCCGAAAATTTCAGACAGAAGAAAACAAGAAATGTTTGAAGGAACAAAATAAATATCAAAAGTTAGATCTAACTTATTTGAAAGAAATTTGAAAATAATTATAAGAGGAAATGCTTGGAATTTTAGTTTTATTTGTTTTATTTTTATATCTAGTCAAATTTGTTTAGAGTTTTCTTCTTTCCATCAATTCTTCTAATAGGTATTTCACACTTTTATATTAAATGATCTGCCAGCACAGTGTGGGATACTGACTTACAAAAAGGATAAAAAAAAAAAAAAAAAGACTAAATGAATTTGGTTAGATGCATACATTTTTTTTTAATCCTAAAATTCTCAGTACCCCTCATTTGCGTGCATGTGTAATCATACCAACATAACAAAAGAATCAAATAAGTATAACCAGATTCATTTTAATATTTTTTTTTGTTTGTTTGATGAGCACTTGTTTAGGTAGAGTAAATTTACAACATTTATTTATACTATTATTGAAAGAGCATCATTTTATGAATGTGTTTATTTGTATCACATACAAATGTCAACAAAAGGGAGAATATTTCAAAAGTACATCAGAGTTGAGTATAAAAATGCAGTTTAGCAGAATTTCAGTTGTTGGAAGAGGGAAGAGTGAATAAGTTGAAGAAAATAAACTAAATGTAATCTTAGGCATAAAGCAACTACCTATGTACACATCACATTCTGTTTACAACCAAGAACAATTGATTTCTTCTTTACTCTCACCACTAAAATCAGATTTTGATTGCAATCAATGAGAACTTACCAACCGATCTAGTTTATTCTATCTATAAATAAATATTGATTAATTGTTGGTTACTGTCAATACTTCCAAAACCATGCATGTGACCTAACTCTTATAGCCAAGATCAAGGCACATTTTAAAATGAGCCTTCTATTAAAGTACAGAGTTCGATGTGTAAATTGTTGCTATTTCATATTTTTAATTTTGCACATACACGTTTTGGTCGACTGTACAGTATAAGGTCAGTTGGGCACAGTCTGTGATAAAATGAGCACTATGACACAATTTACTGTCAGAAATTTGGAAATGGCATGCTGTACCATTTCATGCTAGAAGCTCAAGAGGACAGTGCAAGGGATTCATGAAGAGTTGGATGATATATCCAGTCAACATGATCGCGTTTGGAGTCATCACTAGTGATGGTGATGTTATGCCTCCATTCATCTTCCTCCCCAGGGCCTCAGACTCAACACAGAGGCCTACATGAAGTGCTGCCCTGATTAAAAAGGGTGGCTGCTGGAAGACCCTATATCTGGTAACAGGACTCTACACCAAGCCAAACAAGCAGGAGAACCCAGCTATGACTGTCAGATGACAATTTCTACAACCCCATCACTCCTAACACCTGGCCACCATGCTCCCCAGTCTGCAACCCCCTTGATCATTATGTGTGGGGCACAATTGAGTGAGTGACCAACAAAACTCCTTGTAACACCAAAGGTGAACTGAAAGCAAGGATTACAGCAACATTCACCAAACAAGGAGACTGTCCAGAAAAACTGCAGGAGATTCCCAAGTCATCTGGAGGCAGTGATTGAAGCCAAAGGTGATTTTATCAAATAAATTTAATCTTTAGTATTTCAAGATATTTTTGACCAGTGTAATTTTGGTAAATATACAGTGAAATCTGGTGTATGCAACCCCCACCCCAATCGTCAGCGACGACCTGCTATCTACAAACCATTTTTCTCTGCATGGATGATTTGCTAATGTTAATTGACCCCCTAGTGAGTGACCTCTTCCAAAACACAACCACCAACCAGCATGAAAGAATAAAAATCACTGGTCAAGTGACCACTTTAACAAAAATTAATTTTGGCAGTATAGTTCTAAATTCTAAATTAGGAGAATTTTAGTAATCTATTTCACTTTCCTTTAATCTAAGCCAGAAACACTGTCGTTGTTTTGTTATTGTAGTGAAGTGTCAAATTTTTATTATTTGTTGAAATGGCAGCGGTCAAATGGCAGCTGTCTTGTATTAACGTGTACTTATTACACGTTCAAGAGATTTGTCAGTTTCTGTACCAACTTGGATAATTCGGGTGTAGGGGGGGGAATCACATCTATGTGAAATATAAATTTTCAATGTTTATCTCTTTTATCTTTATTTTTTCTCAATTGTTTTACTCTCTCTCTCTACCCTGATAGTCATCATTTTTTTCTTGTAGGTTTGTTTATTTTTCCAAATATTATTGCAGATTCTCTTTTACTATCACTCACTTCTAAGAAAAAAATTAACAACGTATATATTGCAAACTTTTCCAACGTACATATTTTACAAGAAATGGCTAGTACTAGTTACAGGCACGAAAAGAAAAGTTTTGCCCTTGGAAGATAGGATGAAAGTGGTAAAAATGAACCAGACTAGAAAATCTTGCAGGAAGATTGCTGAAGAATTGGATGTTGGAAAAACCCAAATTCAAAATATCATAAAAGATAAATATTTGATCCAGAAAGAGATTGCCAGTAGAAGCAATCTTGAAAAAAAAAAAAAAAAAAAAATGATATGCTAAAGCTCAGAAGACAGGAAGCGAATATCTGAACTCGACAATCTAGAAATGTTCCATGAGGTGAGATCCAGGAACATACCAGTTACTGGTAAGCTTATACAAGAGAAAGCCAGATGTATTGCTGTGGAACAAGGCATGCACCAATTTAAAGCCAGCAATGGTTGGTTAGAAGCTTTCAAAAAAAAAAAAAAAAAAGACATAATATTTGATTAACAGTCATCTCCGATGAGATAAACAATGTGGATGAAAGTACGGTAGATGACAGGACTAAATGTTTGCCATCCATATGTGAAGGCGATGCACCCATTTGTACTTTTTAATGTAGTTGAGACCGTTCTATATTATTGTGCTTTACCCAACAAATCCATGGTGATCAAGGGACAAAGAGTGGAAAAAATAGTAAAGAAAAGATATCAGTTTTGTTATGCTACAGTGCAACGGGAGAAAAGCTGAAACCCTTCATCATCGGAAAATCACAACATCCCAGATGTTTCAGAGGCAAAACAATTCCAATTATGTATTCAGCCAACAAGAAATCCTGGAATGACCAGCGCTCTATTCAAGATGTGGCAGGAGAAATAAAACAATAAGATGAAAACAGGAGAGGAATATGCTTTTGTTCTTGAATAGATGCCCGGCGCATCCTGATGTCGAATTAAGCCATGATAGACTTCAATTTTTTCCATCCAACACAACCGCAAAACTGCAGCCATGTGATGCCAGAATAATCAGTGCATATTATTTTCCACATGGATGATACATTTATTACCAGTGATTTAGCAAAGAAAATTAATTTGCTAGATGCTATATCTTAGCTCAATGTTGCCTGGGATAGCTTGACAGCTGAAACAATAATGAATTGTTTTGAAAAGTGTGGTTTTCACCTGAAGGATTCTGTTGCAGAGAGATCAACTGAAGGTAAGTAAACAATTTTTAATTTAAAATTTGCAGGCAGTTTTTTAAAAAAATCTTCCAAAGTAAACAGAGTTTAAAAATTTTAAGCATCAATAGAGGAATTAATTTTGAATATTTTTCTTGTTCTGTTAGTATGTACGTTACATTAACAAATGTGTCTCATTAATTTGGTTATTTTTTAAGTTTTCTGCGTGTAAAGTCAAATTAAGAAATGTTTAATTTATTTATTTAGTTCATTTTTTAATCTGCGTTAGAAATTTCAGATGAAAAAATGTATTGCTGTTTGTTTTTTTTACCGTTATTAACTGTTTGAATAATGTGGTAGTTACTGTTTATTCGTTCAATTAGACTCCTTTACTGTCAGTATCCCCAGCAACTTAGGTGATGATACTGACCATTTAATGTGATGATGATTTTCCAGCAGAAGCTTGTTAAGAAAAAGGAAAGTTTTGGTTTTCACAAAAACAGAACTATAACTCTTCATCTAGAGTCAAATTATGTACATTAAACACATATTCTTAAAGGTTACTTAGTATCACTCTTAACAGTTTAATTATTTTCAATCTAATAAATAAACTTCCATAGTTTTTGTTGTCAGCGTATAGAAATATTTAATCCCTCTATCAAAAGATCTCTTGTTGCAGTAACATTTGAAATATTGAATGATGTCACAATGTCACGGATGATGCTAGCTGGGTTGATTATGTCACCATGGATGATGCCATGATCACAAATAAAACCCTGGGAGACTTGAGAGGAGGAAGAGTTTCTCAAGGGAAATCTGACTCAAGAAGCAATAGAGTCTGACAAGGAAGAAGAAAAGCATGAGCCCATTCAAGATGTGATAACTTACAGGGTTGCCAGTGCCCATCTCGATGATCTGAAATTATTTACTTTGGTTCATGAAAACCAAGAAATGATGGACCAAATAAATAAGTGCCAACATCAATTAGAATCGAAGTGGTCACATTACAACCCCCCCCCACACACACACAGACTCCAATAACTGATTGTTTTAGGCCTACACCAGAGTGATTAAATAATTTTTATTTCTTTTGTTAACCGTTGTAAATACGTTTTTTTAATGTTAAAAGAAATAATTATGCTGAATAAATTTTTTCAAAGTTAGACCATCTTATGTTCTCATTTATTTATTAACAGATTACATGGTAAAATACTAAAATATGTACATTCCGGAGGTGAAATATACGATCGTAGGGAGGATAGGTCACATGTCTTTAGTAAGCGACCTTTTTTCTTTTTTTTTTTAAATGGCAGTGAGAGTGGTCGCATACAACAGGTCCCACTATTTTAACAAGAGATGTCAGTATTATTTCCAGTTTTGTATAATTTGACGACAATTTATCCATCGCACCGTGTAGGTTGTCTGTGACTGGGAATGCAGTTGGAAAAACAGTTGTACTATATCTGAAACCATAAACTACTAAAAAGTTGTCCAGGATGAGCAACATTGGTTGATGCAATTGAGTTTATAATGTCCCTATTGCTTTATAAATCTTTCTTTAAATCAAGAAAGTGCATGAATGCACACACACGTCCCAACCACTGATTGTGTTTCCTAAATGTAAACACTAATAATACTTATATCTTAGTGACAGATTTGTCAAAAGATTCCACTTACATTTTATAATAATAATTCAGAAGAATTTTGTTTATTATTTTAGGAATAACAATAGAATTATCTTACAAACATTGCAAGATTACTTTAAACTCAGCAACAAGTAACTTGGAGTTGTAAATTTATTTTACTTTAAAGGATTTCCATTGTTTAACCCAAAATTCATAAAAAGTGATTTTTTTCTAAATATGGCCTTGAAGTTATGTTAAAAGTATTCAAATATATATCAAGTTTTTAATAATTACTATAAAAGAGAAGTAAAGGGCTAATTTAGAAGCAGGATTAATAGCTAAATTGATAGTAAAAAAAATTTTTTTTCAACTCACATAAAAGTTTGTGGAGATGACGTCAGATCTGGAGATTCTTTTTCCAGCTTCTGTAAAACAAAAATAATCAAGTCAAAAGTTTTTTTTTTTTTCTTGCAAATATTTTGTGGTTTATGAGAGCTTAATAGAATAAAATAAAAGTAAAACAGTGTATTTCTTTTTCACCCAATATTATAGATGCATTCCAGAAAGACTGTATTATAAGAAAAATCACAATAAAAATAGGCATTATGAGGAAAACAAAATCAAGACCACTAAAAATTCAATAACATTTATGAGCTTAAGAAAAAAATCTAAGCTCAATTTGTATAAAATATTGTTGCACTGAATCAATAGTGACTTTACAATCTTGCAAAAGTAATTACATATAAATTTTCAGCATAAATGCATAAACTTAAAAGGAAAAAAAAATCTGGCATTAAAACTAGTCAATCAGGCTTGGGTTTAGCTAATTTCACTATACTTTAAACAAGTATACAATATGAATACACCCCTGTTGTCAAAAATGATGGCAAAATATTTCAGAGGATTATTAGCGGTTTCATCATAGCTAATGAGCATGACAGCAGGGAAATTTATATATATATATATATATATATACACACACACACATACACACAACGATCCTTATTATAATAGAGAGGATATACATATTTTCACTACTCAATGACATAATTATTGAAAAGAAAAAAAAAATTATATATATATATATATATATATATATATATATATATATATATATATACACACACACACATACTGTAATGGTTGTTACAATGTTTTTAAATTCATAGTATCACTACACAAAAAATTTATCATGTTTCGAAGTCAGCCCATTGTTTTGGCTTCATCCTCAGGTGATTTTTTTTTTTAGAAATGAGAATTATCTAGTTGAAAAGACCGTTTATTTGTGTTGGATTTGTCATTTTTGGGGGTTAGAGGGGTTGGTCTGTATTTTGAATTCTGTTGACCTTTTTACTGGTCTTAGGGTCAAGTGTTTGTTTTTGGCAGATTTCATGATAGGTTAATCTATTAATCTTGAAAGGGATGGTGGTGCTGGCGCCTAGCTTGTTTGGTTTAGGGGTTGGTAGGTGTTGTTTTGTTTTGGGGGTTGGTTTCTCCTTAATTTAATGTATGTTTTTTGTATTGGGGTGTGTGCTTTTTGCTGTTTTTTTTATTTTTTTGTTTTTTATAAAAAATATTCTTTACAAAATATCTTTCATAAAAAATATTTTATAATATTCCATAATATTAAGCTATTTTATAATATTATAAAATATAACATTTCATAATATTCAAGAAATATATTTCTTTTATAAAATCTATCCTTTATACAACATTTTATAAATATAAAATATATTCATTTATTTATCTACTATTCTGTTGCAACTGCATTATTTTTTGTTGGTATTGTATAGGGTTTATTTTCTTTTGGGGGGGTTCTGGTTGGGTTTTTTTTGTTTTTGTTTACTTAAATTTTAGCGAGAAATATTTGCGATCTTTGCATACAGTATAAAGCTCGACATTTGTATTGAGCACTCTTTATAAAAGTAAATGCATGAACAAAAAGGTAAATAAACCTATGAGTTCAACAACTTAGTTACAATATATATATATATAAATAAACAAAATAAAGCACTGTTGAAGAGCAAACATGTGGCAAGAGCTTTCATAACTGGTGGTATAGTAAAGAGAATGAACTGAACCAACGCTGTCTTGCTATTGTCACTCTCTCCATGAGCATGACAGGAGGGAAATACACACACACACAATGGCCTTTATTATAATAGGGAAGAATTTCTTGAATGCTAAACTTGTTTCTGTGTTACTACAGACAAAATAACTAAATACAAAGGAAATATTTTTACCACCAAAATCAAAACTTATTTACTTGTCCTAATGTTGAATATAATTAAAAATATAATCAATTTATTTCTTTAATGCAAAAACAAAATATATTCATATGATATGAATGCAATGTCATCACTTTTAATATGCATAACCCATAATATTCTTCCCTACACTAATTAACTGTTGCACAGCCATATCACATAAGTGAAACAATCGTAGAAAGCATTTTTTCAAATATCATTACGTACTAATATTAGAATTAATGGGTAAATTCTGTAATATTCTTGAACAGAGTTCAGTCAAAATTTGAACATTACCCACTCTTTTTTTTAAGTTTGTTAGATTGAGTCTGTCAATATGCACAAATACAACATTGAACAAATTACTGTTCATTGAAAATATCAAATACCAGGATGTTTAGAATAAAATTATTTATAATATTGTTAGTTGAGTTTTTATTCAATAAGGACTCAATTATAAAACAATTGTTTTCTACATCTCATGCTTCTGATCACATTTTATTCATTTTAGAATACAATTCATGGCACAAGATTTTTTTTTAAGATGGGTTTCAAACAAAGCTAATTTCTGTCTGAATTTCTGGGATGAGGAGTTATCATTGTTTACACTATTTACATTTGAACTTGATGAAAGCCAGAGGGCACAATGACCAAACATTGTGATAACAATAACAAAGATAATAGTCCAAATGTAAATAGTGTAAATAATTATAAAAAGCTGTTGTCATTTTTACACATCCAAGTTTACAGCAACTGGTAATCCCAAGTAGTTACTCATCTAGGTACTGACTAAGCTCAATGTTCTTTAATATTGGCGATCATACAGGAACCAATGTTTCAATATTATGTGGCCATAAGCCTAAAATTTATATATTTTTATGAAATCTATCAACTATTAAAGTTGAAGCATTTGTAAAATATCAACTTTATATAAATTCCTCTTTCTGCAAAAAGATTCAAAGAAAAATTTCAATAATCACTTGTCTTATAAGGATCATTTCAACAATTATCTAACATACAAATAATCCTGATGTGTATTTGTCAAACTGAAATTTAGACCAATTTGAACACAACTTAAAGTTCCCAGCTAAAAAAAAAAAAAAGTCTTTTGGTCAGATTTTGACAGGTGGTTTATGTGAAGAATTTTTCAGTCCCACCCATATAAATTAAAAAAAAAAAAAAAGTGCATTTTAAGGTTAAGACCAAAATATGTCATTTTAAATGGGAAAGTGACAATTTAGATGTGTAGAATCAGTTCTGTAAATACATCAATCAGTTTATAATTAAAGCCTTTTAAATTCAAACTAACTAATAAAAAAATAAACAATCATCCAAATGAACCAATCACATCATTTAAAAGGCTATTTGAAGTTTGCTCTTTATTTTCTAACATGAATGTAATGCTTAACTTAATTTACTTTGATCTTAAATACAGCTATGCTAAATTCAGAGCTAAGAGAGAACAAGTCACATGATGTATCAGTTATCATTTAATATACTAATCAATACAATTATACTCTATTCCTGGAGACCCTCTCAAATCTTAAAAAATGTTGAAAAATGAACAGTAACAACGACAAAATATAAATGCCAAAGAGTTGAAAGATATCAGCGCTCCACTAATCTCTGATGTAAAAAATAAAGAAAAATAAGCTTTGAACTTTGGCAGTTCCATAAATCAATTCCACTACTACTCCTTAATTGAGAAAAAAAAAAAAAAAAAAAAAATTACACTTCCTTTACCTTTCTACCCTTTAAATGAATCAATTCATAAACACACATTCCTATATACTAAACTATTCTGAATACTTCAACAAAAACAGATTTAATTTGTTTTTTAAGGTTTACCAACCCTTAGTGCGTTATTTAAAGCTGAAACAATTTGGATTGTAAAAAAAATTCTTTTTGTTGCAAGTGAATATTGCACGAACAATTTTTTTTTTTTAGAACAACAATGATTCACTTGAAGGAAAAGACACTTTTCTCACTCCAATCTATACTACAAACACCTGAAAAGAACCATTCTTCTCTACAAGAATGGACAATTCTCCTCAAAACAACTTTGCATGTACAAACACTTACTTTCAAAGCATTGTTTGTTATCTTTTGTTTGACATAAAACGTACTTGTTATGAATCCGGTCTGCCTTCTTTTCATTAGTGTTTATGCCGTTTATTAAGTACGTCAATTCTTTCAAACAACAGAAAGATGAGTTAAAACCTTGTAATTACCATGCTAAAGATACTAGGCAAACAAAAGTATCATAAAATTATAAACCAAATTACTCAAGGTTTTCAAATCAGTTTTTTTTTTACAATGGTGGAATAATGTTAGCATATTAGACAAACTTCCACTATTATGCTTTTTATTTTTATAAATAAATCCCACTGATTCTTGTAAGTGAGGTCAACACCGTCTAAAGCAAGTAATCTTTCAATTTCTAATCACTGAGGATAATAATTCCAACCATTCTACCAAAGAAATAATGCCAAGCCCATTAATAAGGTGAATTTAACCTCAATTTTTGGCAGAGTAAGAGAGAAATCATTTATACAGAATAAAGTTATGCAGATTTTATATACGGCTTCTACACAGATTCAATTATATTTGGCATTTTCCAAATAATATTTGTAGATAAATGATCAACATCAGACAAATAAGAATTCATACTGACTGGCATTAAATTATAATGAAGCACCCAGTGAGGATGAAATTGCAAGACAATATAATAAAGTGTTCTACATAACTATGAAGAAACATATACACACCATATTTTTAATGTTACATGAATTCTGTATGGCATTAGCAAGAACCATGTCTACAATAAGGTCAATGTAATTTTCAAATAAATTTTGGAAACATTCTATAGAATTTAAACCATAAAGTTTATAAAGGATAAAGTTATCTCAATGTTTGGGCTTTATGCTGTTAAAAACTTTCTCTACATAAACCAATAATGAAAAAATCTCTGCAAAGTTTCATTGGATTATAACTAAGTCAGAGGAAATGAATCTATTAAACACTAATGAAAACTCAAAACAATATAGCTGAAATTTAACTTTCATCTTAATTTGCATATATCACTTAACAATTCAGCTATTAGTGCTTCATGTAGAATAAATAGACAATATACAGTAATTCAAACAGCTTTATCTATCACTTGCAACTGAATATGATTTGTTCTAGTCAGTCAGTCAGTTAAGTGCCACACGTGATACACGCTTGGGCGATCATGTCTCGACAGAGACATGACTGACTGGGCAGAAGATTACCCCGCAGTAGTTTGCCATTGCTTTCTGCAGTAGACTGGTTGCCGACCAAGGCTATAGAACCCAGTCTGTCCTGTTATTTAACCCATAACTGGAAGGAATAGACGGATTAATACCTTTCCCAAGGGTATTTGCACGTAAGTAAATACAATGGATTCAACTGGAATTCGAACTCGGCTCCCCGGTTTCTCGTTCCCAGCTGATATCCACTGTACCACAATGCACGTCCTTTAAAGTAGATGTTCTAGTAAATAGAAAAAAAACAAAAAAAAAAACACAGCACTCATTGAAAAAAGCATTACAGTGAAATGAAGAAAAAGTTCAAAATTATGTGTAAAGTTTAACTAAATTTTTTCTTCAAAAGGTTTGATAGATATTTACTCAAAACTTGAAAACAAGGTAATGTTGATTTAAGTGTAAATTGAAAAGTTATCAAATTACTATTCCTAAAAACAAAACAAAATCAATTGAAGGAGAAAAAGTGTTATTCTGGATGAGGATTTGTCATTATTTATATGTTGACTATTGTCCCTCATCAGATGCTTGCCAATTCAGTAACTTTCAAGGACTTTTGAACTCAATATTTAACCCACAATTCTCATTCCACTAACCATGTTCAGGGATACCTTGTCTAGTTACCAATTAGTACAACTCAGTTAAATGAGGGTGAGCAATAACTGCGGTATTAAATACGAACTAGATGAGATATCCCTAAAATAGAATGAGAACAATCCAGCCCTGTAGATTAAATAAAGGGTCCAGTTAGAAATTTCTTGAACATATCTGGATTGATAAAGATCAGATGGACACAAGAGCTGAAACAGTCTGAATGTGAATAATTAAAAAAGTTATTTGATTGAACACGGCTATCAAACTAAAGATTTCTAGGGTTGTTTTAGATATTGGCAATTTCTATTTAATGGTTGAGAATTAATGAGACAAAGTTTTTAGTCATTAGTCCAATAAAAAAATTATGGTCAGATATTGTCAAAAGTCAATGGTTATCTAATTAGTTCAAAATAAAGTTTCAGTAAATTTTTTATTTTAAATTATATACCAAGTGGGAAAATCGTGTATAATTTCCAATATAGTGATATATGTTCCTATGCTTTTCAATGAACAAATTTAAAAAATTAATTTTTTTTTCTTTTAAATCAATTCTTTTAAAATTAATTTAACTTTTTAAATCAGATCATCTAATCAAGGCAGTAAAGCCACTAAGACAAAAGTGAGTGTGAAAGAATAAGAAAAAACAGAAGAGTAATCGAAAGGACAAAAAGGTAACGATTGGCATTGCATTTGAATTTTTGAAGATCAAAGTTGGATGGAAAGCATGGAGCTGGAAGAGAATTCCACAAGCAAGAAGTGCAAGAAAAACAAAAAACTGTCAGTATATAACTTAGTTACACCAAGCCAATTCAAATATGAATTGATGAAACCTTACTGTCAGTCTAATATTTATTAATATCAAATTCAAATAGTCTCATCAGAAATGGACACTTGTGAAAAGGTTTAATTTCTAAGTTTTACTTTTTTCTTTTTACTAATGCTTTGTTTCAGAATTCAAATTACAGCTGACCAAATAAATCATGCTAAAACTGTAGGCATCTTATGACATATGTAGTTAAAACAAATATTTGTCTATATTTCTAAGATGGGGTAGTATTTACAGTATTATATTATTCGGACCATTGTCCTCATCTTTGTTGCCATTTGTACGTTTTGGCCATTGTACGCTCCTGCCTTCTTCAGGTGCTAGGAATTTTGAACTAAACCCTTTATTACAATTACTGGGGTATATCATCATCATTTCTTGCATAAAGCCTCGATTGGAAGTCATGAGTTATCTCCCTCTAACCCTGCATGTTACTTGTTCACCACTGCAGTAGCCTGGTATTGAACTCACAAGAACTAACCAACGTCTATATCTACTGGGCCATGTGTCCTTAAGGACACATGACCCAGTGGATATTTGTAGCACCTGAAGAAGGCTGAAGTGTACAATGGCCGAAATGTTGTACAAATGGCAACAAAGATGAGGACAATAGTCTGAATAATGTAAATACTGTTAAAACAAATATGTTGACAAATAAAGCTATCATGTGCGATTTACTAAGCAGCAAGCAAAACTTTAAAAAAAAAAAAAGTATAAAGAGTAGGCATACACACTAGATTATAAACCATACACCAAATTTACTGATATTTATTTAGTATACTACCAATAGTATAAGCTATCACTTTTAGTTTAAACCAAAAGCAGTTGGCTGAGAATCATATCAATACGTAAGAGCTAAAAATGGTACTCTTAATTTTCTAAGAAATGGTTTCTAAGTCTCTAGAAATATAAGGCAAATATTGACACTAGAGACAGCTGAATTGTTAATAAATTGAAATACATTGTTTTAGAGATGAATGGGATTAGCTTCTGAAAAAGCCTTTGTGACTACACATTGATTAATATGTTCATTTCAAATACCTGAGAAAGACTAATCTTTAACAAGTGCCTGAAAAATACAGCTTTGTGTCAAACATGTTTGCAATGAACATATATATCTAATCTAATCTAAACTTATTTATAAATGGAACTGTGTGTGTGTGCGTGTGTGTGCGCCCCCCCCCCATTACCTATAGACTCTGAAACAGCTGAACTGGTTTTCTTGAAAATTTACACAGTTGTACTATATGCATCTGTGAGTGTTCTTAGCTAGGTACCACTGATAAATATCGAAAATCGAAAAAAATCGGGTTATAGAAGGAGTTGTCAGATTTTAATCAAATTTGATACACTCATAGACAAAGACATAAGAAACGATATTCAGAAGTTTCAAGGTTGCAGTTCTTACAATAGTGCAGAAAATCAATTATATATATATATATATATATATAAAAAGGTAAGAAGTTTGTGTGTGTGTCCATTTATCTGCCTGTATTTTTTTCAGCCTTTTTATTTTAGTTTTTGCTTCAGGTTTGGCTCTAAGTAGGTATAATTATAGTTCTTGGTCTCAGCCATGATACCATTTACTCAGAGGACTTATTTAGCCTTCAAAATTCAGTTTACGATGAAAAAAACTTATTTGATATTGATACCAGGAAATCAAAATTTGACTTAGATCCATTCATTTTTCTTTCAGTCTATGGTTTCGCTTTAACTGGAAACAACTATTGCTTTTTAGTCTTTCATGCCAACACCCAAAGAGTCTGAGCTCTAGGACCATGGATTAGTTTTAAAGCTTTCATTACACCTGAGCAATGCCGGGCTATACTGCTAGTGTGTGTGTGTATATATATATATATATATATATATATATAGTGAAATTAATAGTCAATTAGTAATACTGATCTGTTTTAATCAAACATTAATGCACCAATATATTGTTTTTAGGGTATGTTATGTTTTTAAAATTAGTATTTACTTGTATTTTGATTGGTTATCACAGATTATGTAACAATGCTTCCCTTATTGAAGGGGTTTGGTTAGCTTTGAAAGTTTGAAACTCTTCATCTCACAATCAGTACCATCACTTGACAAGACATAAAAAGTGTTGAAACAAAAATAGCTACTTTGTCATGAAATAACATACTTATGTTACAAATTTTGAATATATATATATATATTTTATATTCGTTCATTCAGTAATGAATTTAAACACTCAGTTTACATTGTGTATATAATGCTAAAATCCACCTTCCTCCAATAAGCACCCATAACGCAGAGGTAAAAATCACCAACTGATGTCAATTTGGTCGGGTTTCAATCCTGGCTAGAAGCAGTTGTATGTCTAACCATACTAATGAGCTGTGATACAGCAAAACAGGACTGTCTGCAGATGACTATATATATAAGTGCATTTTTTTTTTCGCCTGTGCTGTGATGTTATTTTTCTTCTTTGAAAACTTTTAGACACACTGATGTCTTCTGGTGTGTCAAAATTACTGATATGTTATGAAAAACATATTTCTTTTAAAGTTAAAACATGAATTAAGATATGATATATAGATTTTATCATAATATTTTTTAGCCAGCTAGAATTTACATTACCTAAAAGAAATCAACTTCAATTTAACAGCATGTAGAAAAACATTTCTATGCAATAAGAGAACAAGAAAAAAATAAAATTATATATATATATATATATATATATATATATATATATATATATATATATATATAGCAGATTTAATGTTACTATAGGGACTTGACTAAATAAATGTTTTCTATACCTTAGTTTCTGGAATTAAATGGTGTAACTTTATTTTCATATAAATTAAAAAATAGGGTGAATAAATAATAGTTTAACAATACACATTTTTTAATATTTTCTCCAAAAAGAACACAGTCAACAAAAAGGAATGATCATCTAAAAAAAAAAAAAAAAAAAAAAAAAAAAAAAAAAAAAAAAAAAAAAGTTCCTTGGCATACATTCACATGCTGTTCAATAAAATACATTGATTTTTGTATCGATAAAACTTTCCTTAGAAAAAGAAATTTATATATATATATATCATAATTTTGTTATTACAATGATTTATAAAAGCATTATATCACTACACAAAAATGTTCATGTTTCAATACTGTTCTTATTCAGGTGATATTTTAAAATTAATTGTAAAAATGATTTATTTAAAAAATATAACTCCATGGTTATTTAGAAACTGAAGGGGTAGTAGTTGGAGAATATGCTTGTAAGTGAGTCAATATTGTTCAATCAAAATTGAGAATTAGGTAACTATGAAATCGAAGATTTGGGTCATGAAAGGCAAAATAGATGACACATTTAAATAGGTAGGAAATTTTTAACACCAGGTTGGATTTTTTTTTTTTTTTAATTAGATTTTGTACTACCTCATGAGTAAAGGAGCTGGAATGTTTAGGTTAGAATTATAAATAGTTATGGTATACTAAGGTATATTGTAGTCAAGAAAACCAAATAAATATTGTGTGGGTCATTTATTTTAGTAAAATAATTTTTAAGTTATGTTGGAGCATAAGTTATAAATGAAACATTGTAATTAAATTTTAAAGAAAAATGTTTTCAATGTTTACATAAAACAGTCATTTCTACGACTCAATAGGTCTTTATTTTTAGGGAACCTTAAAATCTGCAGCTTTTCATTCAGGCACAGAGGACAGATATCGTAGAATGACTTACAGAAAATTCTGGAAAAAACAAGAATCTGTAACATGCAGGTACAAGAATCTGTGTATATACACACAGGTACATATAGACTAAGCTATCGCCCGGTTCACACTCCACCCATATCTATTGAACAGGTGTAGAGGCTCATCCCTTGTTTCCTGTTTAGGATGTGGTTTCCGGCTTTCTCTTTTCCAATCATTTTACTCTTAAGTAGCCCCATGCGCATCAGTGGTGTCACCGCCTTGATATGATTTAAAAAAAAAAAAAAATATAAATATTTACATGGTGTTAATAAAATAGTGCCCAATGTAATATAACACCGATATTAAGTACACATTAATAA
Source organism: Ascarosepion bandense (assembly GCA_037127315.1). Lineage (NCBI taxonomy): Eukaryota > Metazoa > Mollusca > Cephalopoda > Sepiida > Sepiidae > Ascarosepion > Ascarosepion bandense. The sequence continues at coordinate 4,017,176 of JBBBDQ010030258.1, read as the reverse complement.
ATATACATATTATACCTAAAGCACGAATTGGAAGTTTCATGCACTACGCAACCATCAGGTGAATATTATGAACTGACTATGCCTACACAGGGCGCAATGGATAAATTGTCGTCTAAATTACGCAAAAGAAAAAAATAATGCTGACATTTTGTTTTAACAGCTATATTTACCAAAGTTATACAAAAATATCTTCAAATATTAAAGAGTAAACTTATTCAATAAAATTGTCATTGAAACTCCAACAACTTTGGAATCTCATGCAACTCTTATCGACGATCTCCTTGTCTAAGTTGGTGAATGCTGTTATAATCCTTGCCTTCAGTTCATCTTTGGTGTTACAAGGAGTTTTATTGGTCTCTTACTCAACTGCCCATCCCCCCCCACCACACACACACACACTCAATAATCAAGGAGGTTGCAATTTGGTGAGTTAAGCAACCAAATGTAAGGGGTAATGTGATTGAAGAAATTGTCTGACAGCCATGACTGGATTCTCCTGCTTGTTTGTCATGGTGCACAGTCTTGTTGCCAGACCTAGGGTCTTTCAGCAGCCACTCTCTTCAACCAGGGTAGTATTAATTTCTTAAGGCACTTGATGCAGGCTACTGTGTAGAGTTTGAGGCCAATAAATTTGGGAGTTCTTTTTTTATCAGAACAATCAGAGTGAGATTTCAGAGCTGCTGTACCTTCATAATCACCATTAGACTCATCCAACTCTTTCACACCCAAACACTCTGAAATGTTCATATTAGAGTTTAGAGCTTCTAGCACGAATGCCAAGCAATATACAGTATGTCATTTCCAAATTTCTGGCGGAGTGAATTGCGTCATGATACTCTTTCTCACGGACGGTGCCCAACTGACCCTACTACAATGTTGCGGTTAACAAAATTTTAAACAACACGCATGAGCGAAATTCAAAATATAAAATGGCGACAATTTACCCATCGCACACTGTGCTTTCATTAAATAATCACTTAACGAGATTCAACAAGTGTAGAATTTAAAAGATCTTTTCAAATAATGATAAATTTTAAAAAACTTGTAAAAATCCATTATTGATTGTAAAATTTTGTTTCAAGACAATACCTTAATAAATCTTTCTTTAAAAGCAATTAAAAGCTTTTATTAATGTTAGTTTTATTGCATTTTTTATTTTACGATTTAGTGTTTATTTCTAAAATCAAAGAGTTTTTTTTTTTTTTTTAATTCATATGAAGAAAGTGAAATTTGTAATAATTTCTTAAAATTTCATAAAATGAAGTGGGGGTAAAATTATTACCAAGCTTTTCTAAAGAACAAATTTTCAAAAATAATCATAATTTCATTCACTTGTGAATAAGTCCTGAAAATTTAATTGAAATTCGACAATTTTTATTTTTATTTTTGCAAGAATTTCCAGAACAATATGCTTTTTTATCATAAAAAGACACTAAAATTTAAAAAAAAAAAAATTTCTTTTACCAAAAATTTCGAATGTGTTAAAAAGAATTTAAAAAATAATTAAAAAATACTTTGATCTTTCCTCTTAAAAACAACAAACATTTCTTTTATGCTAAAATTTTGTTTTTTTATTAAGTTTGGTGCCTTTTTTTCTTCATGCTATTTTTTTTTTCAGCGAATTAATGAAGTACCAAGAGAGTATAACATACGGAAGTGCTTGTGGTTATCTTTTTTTTTCAAAGACATTGTGAAATCGACAAAATTAAACAAACTTAAAAAAAAAATAAAAATAAATTATTTTGCTATATGTGAAGGAAACGGGCCTCACCAACAACGTATAATTAGGAATATTCTATTTTTATTTTGATTGTGAGAGTGAATGTTTTGCTTTAGTGTTGTTTTTTTTTTATCGGTACACCGCAGATAAAGACTAAAAAAAGAGTAACTGTTACTGATAGTTCGATTGTCAGTTGAGAAAAAGAAAAAAATGGGAGAAAAAGAAAAAGTAATTTTATACAAAATTAGGGAATAACGTTTTTTCACGGTTGACATAAATAGAATATTTTGTAAGTAAATGCCTAGAAGAAGAAGAAAATAAAGGCAAAACAAATCATTCATTTGTTATATATATAAAAAATGTAAAATAAAAACAACTTTAGAAAAATGGGATGCGTGAAATTAAAGTCGAAAGTCCGGGAAGAACATATCACATGATGAAAAGCTAAAGTAGGAGATAAGAGGTGGGAAAAAGGAGTGTTTCTGGGTTACTATGAAGTTTATTTCATTTTATTTTAGTATTAAGGAGCGACTATTAACAAAAAATAAAATAATAATTAAGTAGCGGAATTTAAAATGGGTTTCGTAATACAAAAAAACAAACAAAACAAAACAAAAAAAAAAAAAAAAAAAACGAAAACCCAAAAATATGAAAGGAGAGAGAAAAATCCTCTTGGTAAAAATGAAATGGTTACGCTAATTTTCGTTTTAAAATTTAGAGACTAACAAACTAAAAGTAAAATGCAATAGTATACTTATAGCAAGCAGTAAATAAGTCAACTGTGACAATAATGATTATATTGTCACAGTTGACATATTTATGATTATATTATATTATAATCATTTACCAATCGTGAAGAAAAGAAAAAACATAAGGATGAAATGGTGAAAAGCAGATTGATAAAAAATATCAACTCAAGGCGAACATTTCTTTAAAAAAATGATTTAAAAAAGTTGTTTTTTGTCAGAACCACTTATAGTTTTGTTTAAAACTGAGTCACATCACTAATTCTACTAATAGTAACTAAAATAGTACTTTATTGTTTTTTTTTAAGTCTTGAAAGGAGTCTCGTAAAAATAAATTTTGAATTAAATTTAGAACGCTAATGACATTTTCCAGTTATTTCACAATTGAATACACATAAAAAATGTGAACGAAATATGGATTTATTTATTTTTTAAATCATCCTTGCTTTTTATAATTGGAAAAATGAATACGGAGTGAGTAAGGTGTTTTTTTAGTTTTTGTTTCTTTTTTTTGGGGGGGGGGGGCAGTTTTTTATGCTACATAATCATTTTCAAAGAGAGTTTTTTTTAACTCTTTAAAAATAAAAATGTTTAACTTTAAATTTTTTTACCCTAGTTAAAGAAAAACGTCACTTTTTAGATGAGAAATATCGATATTTAACAACTACAGAGAAAATGTTAAAATTCGATTAATGTTTTATTTCTGATATTCATAAAGCAGTTAAGAAAAAAGAAAAAGAAACTACGCAATATTATCAATTTTTAGATAGGAAAGAAGCTAAATGCATGTGTAGGTACCGCCACTAATTTTTAATACCTAGATTTAAAAATAAAATGAAAAAAATCTTTATGCTTTCTTTTTTTAGCGTTAATTGAAAGCTAAATAAAAATGATATTTTTTAGTAGCTTTCTTTACTAATTAAATCCGAATTGAAATCGGACATTTTCATACATTTGTAAACAAAAGTTGTTAATTCTTGATTTTAAAAATCTTCAAAAAAAAAAAAAATTTACTTTAAGTTTCAAATAACAGAAATGGATTTTTAAAACAAACAGTAGCGATTTGTAATTCACTACTCAAGTACTGAAAGAAGGTGTTTTCTTTTCTAAAGAGACTTTCTGTTGAAAGAAAACAATTTAAGAAATTAACGAGCGAGCCCATTAAATTTTCAAGTACTCAGTAATCTTACAAATATTGGAAAATATTCTCCGTAATTTAATTTTTTTAATGTTGACTTTAAATTTACTAGTCATAGCTTTTTAGTTAATTTCTGATAATGACGCGTATGGTTAAACCGTACTTTTAAAAAATTAGAGAAGTTACATAATATTTTAATTTTATACTTTAAAAAAAAAAAATCTCTAGGAGCAATTAATTTTTGATTAGTTGTTTTCACTTTAACAATTAGTCACCTAACAGGATTTAAGGCAGAATTTTAAAATAAATTTAAAATGAAAATTATTGTAAAGATTTTTTATTCAACGAAATTTTTCTTTTAATAGTAAAGACAATATTAGTGTCCTTAAATTTTAAAAGCAATTTTAAAAGGTTTTCTAGATAATGTCAAAGTTTTGTTGTTTATTTTACGAAATAAAAGCAGATTTTCGGAAAATGAATAGTTTGAAAGAAAAAAATACTGATGATTTGCAATACATTCTCCAATAAGTCCTGCTTTAATAAAAAAAATTCAACAATAATTTCACTCATTTGTTAGTAAGTCCTAAAAACTTTCAGTAAAAATTCGACGACAACGAGAAGAATGAAACAGTTGCCGATTTCTTTTAACAAGTTCATCTAATTCTCGTCATGGAATATCGAATTAGTGTGTGGTATGAAGAGAAGAATGTGGGAGTCTTTACTTCCAGAACATAAAAAAGAGAGAAGAGTTTAAGACTAATAAAAGAAATATTTGAATGTTATGAGAAAAAAGTACGTGCCTGCTCGTTTTTTGCTATATAGGCCCCGCCTATAGTTACTGACTGTACCGTCTAAGTTTTCACTTTTTCGACGTAAGTAAAAACAGAAAGACAAAGCCAAAAAAAAGGGGGGGGGTGAGAAAGCCAATCGAATAAAGTTGTATTTTTTCTTTTTTCTGGTCGCGGATATTGGGTCAATTTAAAAAGTCAAATCGCAAATATAACCAATCATACGCCCGTGCACAAACTAAAAAGAAAGAGCTACTCAATGAGTCAATAAGCCACAACTTCTGTATAAATTCAAATGGGAAAATGTACCAACATTTTAAAAAGAAAATGCTTAGTTTTATTATCTACATAGTATTGTTCTCAAACGTTTAATACACAGAAACACACGTGACATATACCCTCACAGTGGATTGGGGGGGGGGGTTAAGTACGTAAAAAAAAAAACTATCAGTATGAGTAGTGTCATTTTTTAAGTAACTGTATCGATGACTTGTTTTTTTTATTTAATTTAATAAATATTGCAAGCCCAATATGATTAAAAATCAAATTTTACAGGCAACTTTTAAAGTTCTTTTATTTCACACCAATTTTAGGACAAAACGGCAATATACTGTTCACGAGAAAAATCAGTTTCATAAAAATAAAAAGAGAGAATTAACAAAACAAAATTAACATATTTTTAAATTTACTTTTTTACTAGTATTTTTTAAAAGTTGAATTTAAGTGAACTTACTAGTTCTACGAACAAAAAAAAAACTGTTTTTTACTATTCAACTTAAATAGTGTACTTACTACTTTTACTATGAAGCAAGAAAAGAAAACAGTTATTTAAAAAAAAAAGAAAGAAATTAACTGAAAATACGCAACCAGCCAGAAAGACACGATTGAGGAAAATGATAGTAAGACATTAAGAAAAAAACGTTAGTATTGTATGCGTGTTTGTTCACTGTTCATAATTCCAAAACAAAATAAAACGTAAGAGAAATAAAAAAATAAAAGTTATGATTCGACCAGATGAAATATATAGTCCATTTATTCAGAGATCTGTTTAAAACAATCCTATTGTGCACAAGATATAGGACGCTGCTAGTTAAACAAGAAAATGTTAAATTTTTAAAGCCATTTATTTGCTTGCATTTTATTTTACAAACCTCACTGGTGAGGATCATGGACAATTGTTTTTTGTTTTGTTTTTTGTTGTTTTTAATTTCAAAGTTGCATTTCTTGACTTAATGTCAATCATGGCTAGAAAAAAATTTGTCTGACCTGCTATTTAATCCATAGCTGAGTGGGGGAGAAGAGATTAATTCAATTCTTTCCCAAGGTTATCAGCACATAAGTGAATATAACGAATTAGACTAATTCAAATTCAGCTGTGATTTCTCATTGTGAGTCATTATCATTACATTGCTATTTCACCCATAGCTGGGAGTGAGAAAAAGATAGATTGTGTGCCTGTCCCAAGTGAGAAAGTGAACGCAACAGACGTAGGTGGAGTTTGAACTCAGCTTTCTACTTTCTGTATCAATGTTACACCACTCACACTACCATTATTATTGACCCCCCCCCACTTTTTTTTAAATGAAGTTAACTGAAAAAACATTAAGAAAAAGAAAAGAATTCCCATGACAATCACTTAATGAAACATTGGAAGTCATACATACATAGATTCAAGTGTGAAAATTTTATGTGATCTAAAGTAAGCTTTGAAAAAATACTAGTAAGTGTAGATACTGTGCAACACAATGGTTGACAAGCTCACCACACTTAATTATCACCAGTGTTGTTAGATTACTATTTACTAAATTCCACAAAGTGTGATTTTGTTACAAACTAAGCTAAACTTAGTAATTAAATGATGGTTATGTTATTTACTAAGAGGATCTATCATTTTAATGAATCCTGTTATTGGGAAGGGAATCAGGTAAATAACTTTTCAGGATCACCTTGTAGAATTTTGACTAACTGCATTTTGTCACTTATAAATGTAAAAACTTTTATTTATAAAACTAAAATAGATGACTGAAATTTAAATAATGATTGTATTCATAGAAATTTCTATACAATGCATAAAATGATTTGTTATTTGTTAAATGCAAGTAATAACTGACTTGTTATTTTCTAATTTTATAGCATTTCATACAAATACTGTGAACACAGCAGCAATATGCCTCCAACAAAGCATTTCATAAGTTGATTAAACTACAGTTCAGGCATTTTCCAAGGTGAAACATCATTACTCCCAAACACAGGGTACTCTAGAAATTACTCTTGGTATCAACAAGTTTGGCTTTTTTTTAGTGTCGGAAAGTCAGAAACATTAATTCAAGATCAATGCATATTTTTATGAAATGAAGCACTGTTGATTATTATTAATTTTGAATACTATTTATCTTAATTTTTATTTTGGCTTATGGCCACATTACATTGAAAGACCAGTTCCTATATGATCAAAGTTAAGCAACATGACCACTTCGGAATACCAGGTGCTGTAAGCTTGGATGTGTGGGTGGTATAATAGATAACATATCCGAATTGTTAATCAGAGATTTGAGTTCCAATTCTAATTGCACTTGTTATATTCACTTACATGTAAATAACCTTGGGAAAGGTATAAATCCACCTCTTCTCTTCCTAGCTATGGGTTAATTAGTATCACTAAATTACTTATCTGAGAAAAACAAAAAATCTAAAAATATTTTCTGGCTTTAACTAACCCGCAAGGGATTGATAAGCCACAAAAACAAAACGATCAGATTAATCTTTACTTTCTTTTTATTGCAACTTTACTCGGGACATCAATCTATAGCAACAAGCTGAGAGTACAGATTCCTGAATCTCTCCAAAAGATTATCCTTTATTTCTGCTTTACACTGCCACCGATTGACAGCCTTAGTAAGCCTGCAATAAAGAGCTCCTAAAAGATTAAATTACAAGGGACTACTGAAAAGCAGATATTAAAAAAAAAGAAAAAAGTAATTCAGATGGCTGGTCATTTGGTTAGAGTTTGGAAATTAGGCCAGGCAAAGAACTTTTTTGGCAATACCTACACAAGTGTCATAATAATAATAATAATAATAATAATAATAGCAACATCTGCACATATTAAAGAGAAAGATGATATATTAAAAACTAAGTTTAAGTAAGACTTAAATGAGCCTTTATCTCGTACAACTGTTCATATTTACAGCAACTATTTTTATCTCCCACAAAAATCAGCTAATTGTCCTCAGATTCCATAATTTCAGTTTAACAAATTGGCTAACAGTAAAAGCAATTCTAAATCTTTTAAGAATACTTCTGGTACTGGACTGGTTATTTGTGATAATTTAAAAAAGGATTGAAAAGAATTTTTTTGTGAATTCTAACCTTAAGTGAATAAAATACTTCAACTGTTTGTAATTTTTCTGCTAAATATATAACAGTCTACCTTTGTAAAATGTAAGTATTTTGAATTTGAAATACTGCTGAAATATACAAAGCCTTGATTAACAATTTATTATTTAGCAATATTTTCTTAGTACATGTGTACTGATGGTGCTATATCTTAAATTTTTTTCATGTGTTATTTGCATGAGAAATGAGTGGGTAACATTTTTAAGACTATTTTAAATATTAATAAATATATGTTAATTTCAGTTAACAAAATATGTTTGAGAAGAGTACTGTAAATTAATGTGCAATAGAATTTAGTGTTTTATTAAAAGTAAAACTTACAGACACTGAAGGTTAATTACAAAATAGTTGCTCTCCATCAGATTCTTAAAGGAATATTTTGTCAGCAGATTTACTTCATTGTCAAATTTTAATCAAGCTCAGTTATTTAAGATGGATACAAACTTAAATATTTAGCCTTTAATAATAAGTTTACATACTTAAAATTCATTTGTCTAATTATAATTAGCATTTTTCAGATTGCATATGAGATCTAAATAAAAACTGTTATACATTGAGCCTTATTTTTGTATTAAAAGCACATATGCACACTATACACACAAACAAAAAATATACACACTTCAGGAAAGGAAAAACTTGTCTTTTGTAGTTTTATCAAATTGTGATAACACTGTTTATTGTGTTGTTGTAGTGTGATATTTTCTTGACAGATGGCATTACATTCGTAGCCCCTATACAAGAAATTGTAGATGCATGTGCAATAATCCTATTGGAAACTTTCACCAACATTGTCCAAGAAATAGTTCACTGTACTAATAAATGTCTGGAAGATAAAGGCCACCATTTTGAGCGTCACTTATGATTGTAGAGTCCAAAAGTAACTTGTATTAATCTCATGTCTGAATTTAGTATTACAATATTTATACAATTTTTTTCCTTCCCAGAAGTGTATACATTTTTTTGCTGAACTGTGTGTTATACCCAACCACACAGATTTTGCTGAATATGATAAACAAGGAAAATTTAGTAAGTTTTTTTTTTTAATTTAATTTTTCTTTAAAGGCTAAGTAAAAATGATGGAGCCATACAATAGGCACAGCAACCATATATATATATATATATATATATATATATATATACACACACACACACACACACAAAGTGTTATCAAAAAGATTCCAGACTAGTTCTGTAATGCGGCAACAGATGGCAACACACTATTGTACATGTGCAGCAAGAGAGAGCAGTGATTTTCATGTGCCAGCATGCCATCACACAAGTTATCAAATTTGTGTTTTAGTGATCATGTGTATGATGTAGCCTATGATTTTGTCATGAACAGGAAGTTGGAACAAAGAACCAACATGAAATTTTGCATTCAACTTGAGAAATCTGCTAGTCATTGAGCATGCTTATGATGAGCCAATGGGCCATATGCAATATTTTGAGTGGCACAGGCACTTCAAAAGTGGAATAACATCCCTGGAAAATGACAAGCAATATGGAAGATCTACCACAAGTGTCAGCCTTAATCAGTTTGTGAATGAGAATCATTGAAGCACAATCAATGATGTTGGTATATTGTATCAGTCTGTGCAAGCAATCCTAACATCTGAATTGAACATGTGGCATGTCACTGCCAAGTTTGTCTTCCACCTGCTGACCACAGAACAGAAAGAACATTGCGTTAAAGTCTATTAAGATCACTGCCAGCATGCCGCTGATGATCCATCCTTCATGTTGAGGATTATCTCCAGTGACGAGAGTTGGGTCTATGGGCATGACCCGAGTCAAAGCAGCAGTCGACACAGTGGAAAAGCCCATTCTTTTCGCCTCAGCACGGAACAAGTGTAAAAAAGTACTGAACAAAGCTAAGAGGGCGTTTGCTACCAGAATGAGGCAACGCATAGCATCCTCTAAGTTTGGCTCCAAAGATTACTGGCGTCTCTGCAAAAGCATGCTCAACAAGAACAAGACTTCAATACCCCCACTAATCAATGAGTTTGAAGTTCTCACCTACCCAGCGGACAAGGCTGAATGCTTTGCCCGTACATTCTCCACCAATTCGACACTGGACTCGTTAGGAATACCTACACCCGACTTCCCACCCAGAACTAAGGCTCAACTAAATAGCGTCCACATTACACCCTCGCTGGTCGCCAAGATAATTGCACAACTTGAGCTACACAAAGCAAGCGGTGGTGACGGAATCCCAGTCATAGTACTGAAGAAATGTGCCCCAGAACTCTCCTCTGTCCTCTCTAAACTCTATAACCTCTGCCTATCTGCTTCCTGTTTTCCTGCCTGTTGGAAGTCCTGTGTAGTTCCTATATTTAAGAATTCTGGCAAACCCTCAGATCCCGCCAATTACCGTCCTATTAGTCTCCTTCCGATCTTTGGCAAAGTTTTCGAAGCCATTATCAACACCGAGGTGATTCAGCATATCACGGCCAACAGGCTTCTCTCTGACAAACAGTACGGGTTTCGCTTCACCAGGTCTACTGCTGGTACGCTAACGACCATTACCGAGTACATATACTGGGCACTTGACAAGAATGGCGAAGCCCGAACTGTTGCCTCGGATATCTCCAAAGCGCTCAACAGGGTCTGGCATGCTGGCCTCTTGTGAAAACTGCGGAGCTACGGGATAACTGGACATCTGTTTGACCTCATCCAGTCATTCCTCTCTAACCGCATATTGAAGTTGGTATTAAATGGGCATGCCTCCCAAAACTACCATACGAACGCAGGCGTCCCTCAAGGTTCTATCCTAGGTCCTACGCTCTTTCTGATGTACATTATGATCTCCCCGACACCATTAGATCCCAAGTTGGCATGTATGCCAATGACACAACAATCTACTCTCGCATCGATCAAAAACCAGGTGTGGACGACAAAGTGAACCTCGCTGCTGTACTTGAAAAGGACCTCCAATCTGTAGTGGCCTGGGGTAGGAAATGGCTAGTAAATTTCAATGCCTCTAAAACAAAGCTGTTATCAACTAACCACCATAGACAATCGCATCTACCTCCCATTAGCATGGGACAGGCTTGCCTCCCAGAGAGTAAAATACTACGCCTCCTTGGCCTTACACTTTCGGCGGACCTCAAATGGAATGACTATATCGAATCCATTGCCAAATATGCTGCTATGAAAGTTGGCTCTCTGTGCAGGGCCCGGAAGTTTTTCCCACCTGAATCTATTCTGCACATATACAAATCTACCATCCGCCCGTGTATTGAATATTGCTGGCCGGGTGCCCCTGCTGCTCTCCTTGGGCTTCTTGACAAAATACAAAGGAGGATCTGTAACGTGGTTGATACTGACTTGGCAGACCGGCTGCAACCACTCTCTCACCAGCGTGATGTGGCTTCCCTGTGCCTCTTCTACAAGTACTTTCATGGCTTCTGCTCCGATGAGCTTAGATCACTGGTGCCGCCTAAGCAGGAATTTACACAAGATACTAGATTAGCAACTAGGTCCCACCCTTTTACAGTTAAACAAATAAGATGTAACCGTAAATTCTACTCCAACAGCTTCTTTTCTCGCGCTTCCCGCCTGTGGAACTCCCTTCCACAAGTCTGCTTTCCCGACAGCTACAATCTCCAGGTGTTTAAATGTAGGGTCAATAGACACCTATCACACTAACTCCCGATTATTCTCAGAACACTCATTTACCCAACCCTCATTCTCGGTATCCCTACCCGCCTATCACCCACCCTCTGACATTTCCTATATTTAATCATCCTTTCTCCACTCTTTGTAGCCCCCTGCGCAGTAGTGGCAGTGACATGCCTTGCTCGGAGTGAAATGCTTATTAAAAAAAAAAAAAAAAAAAAAATTCTATGATCAAAGAAAGCATGACAAAGCCGCAGCCTAATTAAGTGCGTGCCCATCGTTTTTTTTTTTTACCAATCTCTGCTGTATTGTGCATTGAGAACTCGGGGCAAGACTGTCAATTTATAGCAATGTTTTGAGGTGCTTGAGGGAGGACATTCAGCAAAGTGATGGGATCTATGGTACACAAAGGATTGAATTCTTCACAACAACACATCCTGTGACTATGCTTTCCTCACTGGCGAGTTTCTAACCAAAAACAACATTGTATCACTTCATCACCTGCCAACTTCCATCTCTTTTCAAAGCTAAAAAGGCAATTTAAAGATCGCCATTTTAACACCATTGTTGAGATCCAGAGCAAATCACAGAAGGTCCTTAACTTGATTATGAAAAATGACTGCCAGGCCAGATCCAAAAAGTGCCAGGAAGGCTGGAGACAGTGTATTGCTGCACAAGGTGATTATTTTAAAGGAGATGATGTTAAAACTCAGGTAAATTCTTTTTTTTTAACCACATCTGGGAACTGTTGATACCACCTTTTGTGTATGTTTTTATGCATGCAGGTTTCATTGAAAATGACAGACAAGGTATTATTGTTAATTTTTTTAAAATTTTTCATGTGTTCTTATGATTTTTTTATTTATTTTCAGAACTCAAATTATGTAAGAATTGTCCAAAGGTTTTTTTACTTTAGAGTGCTTTCAGCTATACTTTTAGCCATTATCAAGAATTCATTTTGTTTTACTTGTAAATAAATATGTGTAAAGTTTATGTATATAGTGTCTTGTGTATATTCAGTTCCAAACACGATAAGCACATTGTTACCGTGTTCAGAATTTCGCTTATGCCTCCATTATTTTTCATTTTCTTTTGCATGTTGATGATGCTGTTATTTATTATCAACAAATAGGTCCTGAAGATCTGGATATGTGTTTAAATGAGATCACATAGAACTGTTGTGGTAAAGGTGCAGTGTCAACATTCTCGTCAATTTTGTGGTGGTGTAGCCAATGTAATTGTTTATAGATTTGGATAGTTGAGGAACACAGTTCTTTAAAGGACATAAATTTGTGAATGGCACTGGTTCTCTGCAGTTTAGATTTTGCAGGTAAATAATTATTATTGATGATGAGGTTGCCAGTTTTTAATTTTTTGTAATAGATAATTTAATTATCTTGTTTGAAATGGTCAGTGTTGCATAATTTCAGATGATATTGTGAAGTGAAGATTTGTCCTTTCTGTAGTTATTGTTCATTTGAATTTTGTAAAAATCAAAATGTTATTGTTTTTGTCCATGTGTTTCTAGTTGCCATTGGTTATGTTAAAGTTTGATATGATAGTCAAGTAAACAATTTGAAAAGATGTTGTTGACAAGTGTTTGTTTCAAATTGTGGAGTTCTTGAAGAAAAGCAGTTGAAAAGATGAATTCTCATAGGCTCTTGTGAGAAAACTTTTAATAATGCCAATTTTGTATTGAAGAGGACATTGACTAATAAAATTAAGGTGGCAAGAATTTTTGCTCATGGGTTTTCTATATACTAAAGTAGTGAAAATATTATTACTAGAATCTACAAGAACTTAAAAAAAAAACAAAAAATGGGAGTTTTTTTTTTTTTTTTGCTAAACTCATGTGAAGTTGAAAACAGAAGATATTTTTGAAGTTTTAAGATTATTGATTTAATTTTTGTTGTCAGCTAAAAGGAAAATATCATCAACGTATCAAACACATATTTTTGGTTTGGTAACTTTTTTAAAAACCATGTTTTCAACATGGGACATATAAAAGTCTGAAAAGCACAAAGATAGTTTCTCATACTTATACCGTTAGTTTGCATATAAATATTGCCATGATGGTCATAAAAAGTTTAATTGTGCAGGCAAGTAAAAGTATTAAGTCAACCCATGAATTCCTTAAAATTCTTAAATCTACTGCACCAAACTAATGCACTCTTGCATAGCTTGATGTTGAAAATGTACCTGTTAATGATACTTTTGACATAATTAACTCTGTATATAAACATAATTCAATCCCACCCCCATCTATCAATTCCAATATTCTTAAAAAAAAAACTTATTGTCAATAATAATTATTCACCTGCAAAATCTAAACTGCAAAGAACCAGTGTGATTTATGGATTTAAATGTTCTTTGAAGAACTGTGTTACTCAACTAACCAAATCCATAAGCAATTACATTGGCTACACCACCACAAAATTGACAAGAGGTTGATATTGCACCTTTTCCACAACAGCTCCATCCAATCTCATTTAAACACACATCGAGATCTTCCAGAACCTATCCTTCATATGCTTGTTGATAATAAATATATAATAGCATTATCAACATACAAAAGAAGGCTAAAAATAATGGAGGCATTACGAATGAAAAAAGAGAAATCCTACACTTAATAACATCAATTATGAACACGGTAACAATGTGCTTATCATGTTCGGAATTGAATATACACAAGACACTATATACATAAGCTTTACACTTGTTTATTTACAAGTAAACAAAATGAATTCTTGATAATGGCTAAAGGTATAGCCAAGAGTACTCTAAAGTAAAAAAACCTTTGGACAATTCTTATATAATTTGTGTTCTGAAAATAAGAAAAAAAATCATAAGAACACATGAAAAATTATATAAAAAACTTAATACCTTGTCTGTCATTTTTAATGAAACCTGCATAAAAGAGGTCATTCCCTCAAACATTATATATACAAAGAATGCATTATTTAATCTAACATTTTTATTACTTTAAACATTGTAATTAGTAGGTACCAGTATTTAAGTAAATAGCCTCCCCCCACTTAATATATATATATATATATATATATATATATATATATATATATGGGAGAGATTAACCACTTAACCACTCCAAATCACAAATATGTAAAGAAAATATTTATTCAATTTTATAAACGTTAATAGGGGGGTCCAGTTTGCTATGTAAATTGTCCCTCTGTCATAAACTAAAACATATATATATATATTATATATATATACACACACATTTAACAAGATTTTATTAAAAGTGAAATTTATAATCTGTAGTGCATAATCAATACAGCTACATGCAAAAGCACTCCTAATAAAACAATCAGTTTTAAATTTGTAATCTTTTTAGATTTTAAGAAATCATGTCATGAACATACTTGTTTTGGCTTGCATAGACGGTTTAATTTACATAGCAAACTTCACCCCACCTTGATGATCTGAAATACTTTATCTATAATAATATAGGAAAAAAGGTTAGAAAAAAAGCATTTCTCATTGCAATGTCTATTGTACATATTACCCACAAAAACTTACAAAATATTTCTTATATATATAAGTTTTTTTTTTAATTTTTATTTTCAAAAATTTTTTTGCGTCAGCTAATATTTGTGGATGTAAGTGTATTATCCTTTTTTCCTTCGCTTTCTCTTGTCTTTTTATAAGTTTATGTCTGTGTGCTTATATTGTGTCTGTCTATATATTCACTCCTAATAAAAGTTTTGTGTATTTGTGTGATTTAATGTACTTATTCTTTATTCCACGTATCTGTATTGTGTATACATGTGATTTCATGTATGTATTCTTAATTTATTTCTGGTTTAAATGATACAATGTTCACTTTCACTGTAAAAAAAACATTTTTAGAGTGTTCTGAGTAAAATTGACATTTATTCATTTTTCAACAGTTGGAATGAGGCAGTTGTAATTTTCCCACTGCCAAAATAAATTATAGATTTATAAACATTTAATTATGTGTTGAGTTTTTCTCTCATATATACTCACATGTGTGAGTGTAAGACAAATTAACACCTATATCAGGAACGTAATTCAACAAATTTCTCCAGTATTGAATTTACTATATAGAAGGAAGCACAAAGAAGACTTTCCCTTATCAATTCTTACAGATGTACAGATGAACATCAATTATGTAATAATAAGGTGAACTTCTATAATTATTAAAACTATGTTTTTTTATGGTCAAGGAAGGCTGTTGTAACCAATAAATCCATCATGGATTACTTAATGTTAATCTATGCAAAAACATTTAATCTTCACAACATAACTTTTGTGCTTGGATTGATTGTAAATTTTACAGCCAGGTTAAATAAACACTACCAGAATATAAGGGAGGATACAGAACTCTCTTGAATGATCTTGCACTTTCTCACATTAAATTATTATTTTAACAATAACAAAAAAGATAGAGAACAATAACAAATGAATAGAATATAATAAATATATGTGCATTTTTGTAATAATAAAGGATAATATAATGGTGCACATGATTTTTCAGCCATAATGTAATAAAAACCTTGATTATAATGTGAATTCTGAAAATATAAAGCATTGAAATATATTTCAAAAAATAATTTTATGCAAGTAAGTGCAAGATCATTATCTGGATTAATAGCAAACTACTTTAAATGTGAGAAAAAAAAGTAGAGTTAACAGATTATTAAAATTGCTTGGTAGATAATGAAATTTAATTTTATAGCCATAAAACTGTTTTTTATGACATTAACACGTGTGTTCAATATAAACCAATCATTTATATCTTTAATCATTTATTAATCTGGTAAAATTGTATATAGATAAATCAATAATTCTGCAGCCTAAATATTAAAAAAATATTTTGCACAGATTTACTGCCAATGCTTTTGGTTTGGTAATTAATATTATACAGTGGAACTTTCAGATAAAAACTTCATCTATCAAGTACATGTTAGACTGAATTGATGCATCTTCATATGTCAAATACCCTTCATAGCATTAAGATACTGAACACCATTTGTGTACAAGCTACTGTATTTATAGATTAAGCTATTTATTTAAGCTTTGATAAAAATTGAAGTTTTAATAAAATATTGCAGTTTGTTTACTGTCTAAAAGCCAAGTATCTTGAAATTTACAAGACAGTAAAATAAATTCAAAATTCTAGTACATTAAACAAAAGTACCTCCACTCATTTTTGATAACTAACTTTTAAATTGAATTTTTAAAAATAAAAAAGTTATTTTGAAACTTTTATTTTAGTTTTAATTGAAAGCTAAATGATTAAATTTACTATTTCCAGTAAGCAAAATACTCTGGTGTATTTTAAACAGAAATTATATTGATGGGAATCTAAAATTTTTTGATTGTTATTTTTTTTAAATCTTTCAATTTTTTGGCCATTTTTGAGTGATCGACACATTTGTAAACAAAAGTTAATTCTCGGTTTTAAAAATCTTGCAAAAATAAAATCCAGTGACACATTTTTAGAAAATCAGCAAATTAATTTAATGTTAAATTAACTTGATTTACACAAGTATTACTTATTTAAAGCATGAAATTTAGAATAAAATTGTTTTTTAAACAAGGAGTTGAACTTTCTAACATTTCCAATGTATTTGAAATGCGTTGACAGATGCGAGATAAGATAAGCATATAGTGATCACAAGTGACATAATTATACAAATTTTTTTCCTGTAAGGGTAAGAAACCCTGAAACACATAACCTTTTAATATACACATAGTAATTATCACACAGAAAAAAAAAAAAAATTAAAAATATGAAGGTATGATAATTTGTATTAAACTTTTCAAATTTTCGATTAGTAATTATAATCTTCACTTAATAAATTTATGGACTAATCACAAGAAGAAATCTTTAAAGTATTTTAAAAATATTCTTGAAACTTTATAAATTATTATAATTAAGAAAAAAATTTTTTTCTTCAGATTAAAATGTTCTTAATATATATTATTTACTAAAGCAATTAAAAGCTTATCATATTAAATAATTTCATAGTTTTATTGCATTTTCTATTTTACTATTGGGAGCAGATTTTTGAAAATAAAGGCAAAATGTTTAAAAAAAAAAAAAAAAAAAAGATGATTTACATTCTCCAATGAGTCCTGTGTTTAACTAACAAAACCAATGATTGCAACAAAATTTAATTTCTTAAAATTTAATGAATTTACGGGGGGGGGGGGAACAGATGTAAAAAAAAAAAAAAAAAAAAAAAAAAAATTTTTTTACCAAGAATTTTTAAAATGATTTAAAAAAAAAAAAAGAAAAAAAAAAAAGAATTTTATTCATTCATGAATAAGTCCCGAAAGTTTCATTAAAATCCAAGAATTATTTGATTTTTGCAAGAATTTCCGAATTTCCAAATTAAATTTTTTGTCATTGGAAAAAAAATTGAGCTATGTATCGTTTTTTTTATTGTAAACTCCCATAACGATTTGGTTACTTGCTAACTAAAACCAAAACGAGAATTTTTACCAAAATTTTGAACTTGTTAGAAGGGATTAAAAAATACTTTGATCTTTCCTCTTAATAATAACAACAACAAATATTTTGATGGAAAAAAAAAAAAAAACAAAAAAAAAACAACATTGTTTTTATGAAGTTTGGGGCCTTTTTTCTTCATACTATTCTGTTTTTGCAGCAATTTAGTGGCAGTACCTAAACAAAATATGGTGGCACTAATAATGATACCAAAATTGATGTAACATTTTGTTAATGTATGTGTGTAGCATTGTTTTGCAAAATATATGCATGTCATTATTACCTATTGAATCAGAATTATGATGTTGAAAATAAGAGATTAGATAACAAAGAGTTACTTAAAAGAAGTTTAAATGGAGTTGGAAGCTGCACTGAATTTAAAATTATAGGTTTAAAAGAATTTGTTGACCAACCTGTTAAAATAATAAAATTTAATTTCCTTTTAATGTATACTTCGTTATAAATATTAAAATAAATATATAATAATTTTCTAATCTACTAAAATTTCACTTATAATTGTGTTCATAATTACAAAGATTTTTTTTCAACACCTGAATTATATTTTCTGAAAAATCTTAGAGGATATGTAAGATCAGCATCAGTGCATACTTTGACTCCACTTTGTTAAAAATAAAACCTGACATAGTTAAGGTAAATGATGTCCCCAAACAACATTTTGGAAGAATATTTACAAGAGTACAAAAAAAAAAAAAAAAAAAAAAAAAAAAAAAAAAAATGGAATTTCTATCATACCATATTGCACAAAGTCTCTTGGGATGGGTGTTGAGGCTCTTTTGATGATAGCATTAATTCTTCAACCATCTGGTTTGGGTTCAAACTCAAGCCTAAGGAGAGGGTATCTGAACTGTGGGTAGGTCTTTCACACTCCATGCTCGCTGCAATCAATTAATTTTTGTACTTGTAAAATTCATGGCACCTATGAGGCATAATACAAAAGTAAACCTCCCATGGAGGAAGGAAAGGAATGTTTACATGACATTTGAAAAGTACTGAAAACAAAATTGCCCGTCTTTTCTTCTTTTTTATTAGATTGTTTTCTATTTTTCAAAGTTTCATTCTCATTGACATTTGGTAACCGTAAATGTCTCGAAAAATCCGATTTGATTTAAAAATTTAGAATATTTTTTTTTAATCCATAGTTTTTTTTTATCACAAAAAGACAAGTTTAAAAAAAACGTCGATTAGTTTAAATTTAAAATAATAAAATTAACAGAATGAAGAAAGTAATAGGCTGAAAACGAAAATTCAAATAAATTGAATTGATATTGAATTAATTGAACAGGATTGTTTTTTTTAGTTTACTACACATATCTCTACGTCGCCCTAATAACTAGGCTAGAGACCCTAAATTTAAAAGATATTAAAATTCTTAGAAATATGATCTACCACGTTACTTTATTATTTTCTGAATAAAATGGGTGTGATTGTCTTTAAGTTTATTGGGCTGAGGAATGAGATTTGTATTCAATTCATTTAATACTCGGTCTCGTATTTTTACGTACTTGGAAAGAAAGAAAGAAAGAAAAAACAAACATTCGGAGATAAATTTTTTTGTTGTAAGGTTTTGAGAATTCGACAACAGCAGTTTCCAATAACTCAACCAACAGTCAACACGCAAACAGAAAGATTGCTGATTAAAATTTAAAATATCATTCGTTTTACTTTTACCGTACCATTAATCAGTGAACATTGATTTTCCCTTAGAGAAAAATATCGACTTCGCTAACGAAGAAATAAAAAATCTTTTCGCCCTCAGTCTGACAAATCAGTTGTCATCGTCGAAAACAGTTTTCTACACTACAGCAATCGAAACATTTCTTCTAACAAAATCAGCCAACACGGAGCCGTCCTGTTTGCGACATCGTGACTACATTTTTTAAACCAAGAGCGTGTAATAATAATAAAAAAGTTTTCAGAATACCATTTAGTGGCCTAGATAAGAATGCCATGTGTTTCCCATACAATAATATTCTCCTCTTATGTTATAGCTAACTTCTTTTAGTAGTGTATGTGACTGCGAGAGAGAGAAGCTTTTTAAATGTCTACAATACATTCAATATCTACGAAAGCGTAACAATTTTTGGCAGTTAAGTCAAGAATTTAAAAAAAAAATGTTAACCAACAGGCTGACAGTTAAGTAGGCCTGAGTGTTAGTATCCTGTAGAGTAGTACGTAGAGAAAAAAAGTTATGTGAACAACCCTCCCAGGTCACTCAATTGCTGGTAAATAAATTTGTATAAACAATATATAAACGTAGAGATCTATTTTGAGACACGAAGCTTTTCTGATTGTGAACAAACTCATTTATCTTTTAAATAATTTAATTTTTTGCAACTTAAGTTATTTTTGTTCAAAATTACTTATTTCTTTCAACTGATCCCTCCTTTTTGACAAAAAAGCCATATTTGCGTTATTTTTGTTTGATGAAGTATTTTTTTTGTCTAGTTTATTTGTAAAATTGTGCAATAATCGAAAAGATTGTTAGCCGCACGTGTTTAGTTTATTTCTGTTGAAATATAGATCAATGTGTTCTTGTGAAATAAGTCGGAATCAATAAGAAAACAAATCAATAACATGTGTGACACCGCAAACTAAAACATCTTTTTATTGATTCTACAAGATCTTTAAAAAAAAAATTAATAAAACGTAGATTAACCGTTTTCCTCTCTACGAAAACTTCAAAGCATTTCAACAACCCATTATTATTTTTGACGTTCTAGAAAATCCTTAAATCATCAAATTAACTCAGTTTGCAATTTGCATTGTCCACTAATTTCTCCTCCTCCTCCCATCAAAAATAATTCCATGTTAAAAATAAATTAACGTATGAATTAATTTTAACTTAAATAAGGAAAAGTTAATAAGTAGTGTATTTACAATTTTACAAAGATCAGTCAGACCATTTTTTTTATTTTCGAACATGGATTGGAAAATAACTTGTTTGTACTAAGTACAACTTATTAAGAAAAAATAGCTCTTTAAATTCACCACCCTAATGTATTTAATCTTCAATAATCATCGTTTGCGTGGTTGAATTTTAAGAAATAGTTTTTTTCGATCGTACATAAAAAAACTATGTCTGATTTCCATTTCAAATCGAAACCGCGTGATTTATCATTTTTTTACTCTTAGCAAATAATCCAGTTAGTAAAAAATTAAAATGTTTTTTTTTTTTAGACACGCATTTTTTTTTTCTAGAGACTAATAATTTGTAAAATATGAGCATTAAAAGTTAAAATCGGGAACATTTTTTTATTCAATGTTAATAATTGCATAAAAAATAAAAACATGAAACAAAAAAAAATATTGTTCGTGAAAATATAATCAATCAAACTTTAAAATAAAAAAATAAAATCGAGACAAATGAAATCGGTTACTAATTTAGGAAAGTTTAATAAAAAAACAAAAACAAAATAAATTAAAATTTTAAAAATCAGACTATTTTGCAACAAAAACTACATTATAGTAGATTTAAAAAAAACGAGATAGGAATTTTTGGCATCATACTCAGAATAAGTTAAAAAAAACCTTATCGAGGTTAAAAAAAAAAAAAAAAAGAAAGAAAAAAAGAAAAAAAAAAGAAAAAAAGCTGGGAGTTAATAGCAAATTGGACATTTTTTTCGTGACAGAGCAGCTGATAGAATTAGTCTTTTTTTTTTTTTAAATACACAATACTTAAAATAAAAATTACATCAGTTTCGTATTCGTAGACTTTAATTGTTATTTGGGATACGTTAATGACGATATTTATTTTATTTTACTGGATTTCATTATTATTTATTTCAGAAGATGACAGAAAATGAACAAAAAAAATTGAGATTTTTTTAATACTTTTTAAAAATCTTTATTCAAATCTCAAATTCTAATGATGTATTTTTGTTATGTTATTATATCAGATCACAAAGAAATTAAATGTCTATTGTTCCGGGAATAAACCTGGAATTTATATTTTTACTTAGTCTTAACAAAAAGGATAAAGGAAGTAATCTAGAACGAAGTCACCATCAGAAATAGATTAGAATCTTATTTCAAACGGTGAAGAAGTAGAAAGACACAATTCCACGGCGCTTTTCTCAATAATCCATGTTTTTATACGGGGCGTTGTAATTTCTAGCACTTTTACAATAACTTATTAAACTAGAAAAACTCCCAAGACAAAAGGTGAAAACTAGGCATAACTAAGAAGGCAATGATTTTCTAAAAAAAAAAAAAAAAAAAAAAAACTTTTATATAAAATATTAATTTTTTTTTTAATTAGATAAAAAAAAAAGTGAACTAAAAAGAAGTGGGAATCTCTAGGCAAAAAAAAAATAAATAAATAAAAAAGATATCGCGCCGGCCACGGTCAAAGGATTCAGTTTCTTGAAGGTATATTATTAAAGAACGGGATTGTAAAACGGCCAAACAAAGAAAAAGGGGGAAAAGAAAGTAAAGATAAGAAAAACGACAATAACAACAAAAAAGGTATAAAAGTGAGTGAGTGAGTGTCTGTCTCACCTGACACAGGCTTGGAGAAATGGCGTACGCATGCGTATTTACTGCAAGTGACTACCCAGACCTGTCCTCTCTGTACAGCAGGTCCGGAAACATATACTTACTTTAAATACTTCTTTTTCTTATTTCAGTTATTTTCTTCTTTATTTCATAGTAGTTTCAAAATATCCATTTTTTTTTTCATTCAAAAATCCAATACTCACCATTTATGCCTTTTTGTTTGAGTCGGATATCCCTTTTCGTTCTGGCCGCTAAGGCTTTTTTAATTCTACCATCCAATATCCGATATCTCCGTCTGTAGTCGTCCTTTTTACTCAATAATGAAATACTTCTTTCGATATTTATGCTCGTAAATTTTCATGTAATCAATAATCTACGTATAATTTTTATACTTTTCCTATGATGTATAGATATCAAATGATTTTAGATACTTTTTTTTTTGTCTTGTGGAGGTATCTTAAGCACGTAGTGACGAAAAAGGGAGGTGACTTATTGTGTTAATAGAGTAATCAACAAGGGACAGAACTCGTCCTGGAATAAACATTTTAACAGAAAGGGAAACAGAAAATTAACGCAAAGTTGATAAAAAGAGATATTAACTTACCGTACGAGGTTAATCAGGTCAAAATAATTTCTATGGTTTACTTTCATTTTTTTTATGTGTAGTTTTATATAATTTTTTTCTTACTTATACAGATTCTTCTTTTCCTGTTAAAAGAAGAAACGTTTAATTTTTTTTTTTTTGAAAAGATGAGAGTCGATTATGTTTTTTTTTTTTTGCTTTTTATAATTTAATTTTTTTATAGAGCATATTGGCATAAACTTTTTACAAAATAAGTCGGAGAAAACATTCTCTTACTGAAATTTACTAGAGAAATAGCTGTTATTAATCACAAGTACTGAAAGTAAAAGAGCCATCATGATAAAAACAATTTAAAAAGAAAATAATAAAAGTAGTGCTGTCCAAAAATGTTTCCTGTCTCATCATCAAACAAATAATCAAAGAAAGACATTGAACTCTAGGATTTTCACTCGGTGTTATAAACTTAAAAAAAAGCAACCAAAACTTTTTTTTAGTCTAATTTAAATTAGGGAAAATTAGTAATTTAATCAAAATACTTTTTCGTCATTTAATTTTTTTTAATGACACGACCGTTCAGGACGTAATGGCGCTCTACACTACAAATTCGGTTTCTTTATCCGTGAATTACCATGACTTGTAAGCAAAGATAGTGGAGTGATTTCTCATTGGCTTCTTCACGGTTTTGAATTCAGTGTAGTCCTCCCTCTAGACTGGGAACCAGTCTACCCACTTATTTTTTTTAATCAATTCACCCCAAGCAAGGCGATCCGATTCTTAAAGCCCCTAAGAAACAAGTGGTTACTGTGTTGGAGCTTTATATGCATAGAAATTTAGGTTTGAATTTTTACATGGCACAAGGCCATTACCCAAAGAACTTCCTAACTGAATTCCTACATTTCAACAATTATTTTATGTTTGAAATCATTTATGAAATTAGCAAATGGAACATAGAATAAAATGGTCTAATCATTATTTGTATTTATAAAAGTGTATTAACAAATAACAAGAATTACATACTTTGTACAGATGTTGAATGTGTCTAATTAAAAATGTCTTTCATTCTGTGCATAGGATTGTGTTACAGCAATTGAGGTAAGTTGTATAGTGCTTTGTCACTGGAAGATTTATCAGTGTCATATGTAAGTTGTGTTAGAAATAATATTGTTAGAAGATTGGTAAAAATTTCTGAGTCCGTTGATAAGTTCATCTTTGTAAAGTTTAGAAGAATGATTAGTAAGAGAAGGTGAGTTGGTCTTACATGTTGTGCGTGTTAAAATTCTTGTGCCAACTGTAGTAATTTGTAGAAGTGTTATTCAAAGAAATAAAAAGGCATCTACTTGCGTCCTGAAATTAGTGTGAGTGTGTGAGAGAATTGCTTGATATTGAAGAGTGCGAACCCCGCAATAGCATGCTGCTATTGGGGGCGGCTTTGAACTGCCTTCCTTTGTGTTCTGTGTTTCTGCTGCAATTGTCTCTGGTGTACCATGTGTCTGCTATATATACATCCCGTAAAAGAGTGGAAAAGCAAGATTATCACATGATTGTCACGTGTGTATATGTACAATGTGTGAATGTAGCTGTGTGGAAATACACGTGACTATAACTGAGTGGTAAAGACTCTGAGAAAGAAAAAAAAACATTATTGTGGAGAGAGAACAATAAAAGAATAAGAATTACAGAGGCAAGATGTCAAATGACATTGAATTTAAAGTTTTAAAGATAAAAGTTATCTTGGAAGTAAAAAGCTAGAAGTGCAAGAAAAAAAAAAATTAACCTGTAGCTAAAGATGAAGAAATAGATCTATTTCTTTCTCAAACACATTAGTAGAAAGGGTACAACGAACTAGGTCAGAATTTGAACTTGATTTACTACTTTCATTTTTTTGCACTAATAACAATTATGTCACCCATACATCACTTTTAATGATGTGGAAAGATAAATTTTATAATATTAAGTAACCATCAAAATCAAAAATATTACTGTTTTATTTTATAAAAATCTCTAACAAAGTAGGAAATTTTTTTTCATGTGACATGTTTCATCCTTTAGAAGTTCATCAGACTAAAGTGATATTTACATTGATATGATTACATGGTAACAAGACAAAATCCAAGTCTCGTAAGAAAAGAAACATTTAACATTGAAAATTCAAGGAACTTTTTATTCAAGAATCTCAAATTGAAAGAATAATAATATCCAATGCATACACTTATATGTACAATATCCAGTACATAGACTCTAATGTTAAAATGAGACAATAAACACAATATCCAATGTATACACTTATTTCATACTCATAAATTTATAGCAAAATTCTGGCCTGATTTGTAGATCTTGATGTGTTCCATTTTTTAATGAAAATTAATGCTGACAATATATGTTGGTTGATTAATTTTGTTTAGCAGCATATCAACCCCTATGGGTTATTTAATGCCAAAATCTAAATATTTTGAATGCAATTGTATGCCTTCAAGTACAGATAAAATGTATTGTTGGTCATTTTGCTATATGTAATTGTTGTTAATTCATTTTATATAAAAATGTATTTTCATTCTTTCATGGTGTTTTATTTTTGTTTGGCAGTTCACTATTTGTTCATAGCTGGGACCCTAACAGGTGCTACCACCCCGAGTCTGGGTGAATCTAGGAACAACAGCAATTAAGAGGTGGTTCCACACTCCTCAAAACCTCCAATCTCCCATGTACATGAAAGAAACTGGTCACTTAAATCCAAATTAAAAAAAAATGTTTGGGTATATAGTCTAGCCAATTGCATTTTACTCTTTGTTTATGTTCCTCTCACTTTTGTTATTAAATATCCCCACATTGTGATAATAGAAGATCTGCTAAGATCAAATATTATAAGAAACTGTCAGAAACACATAACGGGAAAAAACTTTTCCACTTTGCCATAGATTTTCATAAAATTGTTCTGTTATATAAAAGTGTACATATTGTTTTCACATTACTGTTTACACTTATATAAATATCACCCAAACAAAGTCCAAAATATCTTTAGTTTGATTAAAATGAGACTACTTTTAATAATGTGTTTAGCTTGGCTGAACTTGTCTCATTATAACATAACAGAAAAATATAGGCTGTAAAATATAAAATATCCTTAACTGAATTAAAAATTAATGTTTACATAATAGATATTATTATAGTTAGTAGGATTAAATTGAGTACTTTCTGAAAGGCCACCTAACTCTCCCTTGATTATGTGCGGGCTGCAGTTGAGCAAGAGACCAACAAAACTATTTTTAACACCAAAAATGAACTGAAAGCAAGGATTTTGGCAGCATTCATCAACTTAAACAAGGATACCATCTAGAAGAGTTGCAGGAGATTCCAATAAGGATTTTATTGAATAAATTTAATCTTTAGCATTTCAAGCTGTTTTGTGCAATTTTGGTAAATATATCTATTAAAATGAGATATTATTGTTATTTTCCTTTTTGTATAATTTAGAGGACAAATTATCCATTGCATTCTGTATAATATTTTAAATGTGATGCTTGAAAACTCCACAGTATTAATGATGTGACAATACCCTACAATACTTAGCACTCAGCATCATTGATTAATATTACTTCTCCTTATACTGTATATCGAATACCTTCAAAATATAGCGTCAGATTCGTAAAATCTAATTGCACAAAAAAATCAAGTACTAATTAAAATAGTATACACATTTATTCATACACCAATAAAAAAGCGTTTTTCCTGTGACAGTTGGCTTACAAAACTTTACCATGTGTGGACATTTTCATAAACAAATTGGATACATTTCTCATTTATTAACCAATTAAGATTTAGAGAAAAACCTTTGCCTGGTTGGTGGTGACGGACACTCTTAGTCTTAGTCTCCCATCTCCCGATTTTCTCTGACCAAAAGTTAGAAATATCTTTTTTCATTTTTATTCAATTTGCCCGTAGTTCGGCTTGGAATCATGACTTGAATTATAGGTATGCCATATTTTTTTTTTTTTGCTTTGTTTTCCTCTCCGTTTTTGCCCAATATTTTTGCTTAATTTTAGAACTTTTCATGTCTAACTGTATGTTTGATTTTATTTTTAGAAGAAATTTTTGACTGGAACTTAACTAAGTTAAAACTTAATGTCACATTTTTTTCTTTTTTTGAAATCTTTAACTTTTTTTTTTGTTCTCAATTGAAGTAGATACTTAACTATCGCCCGGTTCACACTCCACCCACACCTGTTGGATGGGTGGGGGGGCTCGTCCCTGGTTTCCTGTTTGGGATGCGGTTTCCGGTTTTCTCTTTTCTAATCTTCTCAGTTTTTTTTTTCAATTGGAGTAGATAGACTAAACTATCGCCCGGTTCACACTCCACCCACGTCTATTGAACAGGTGTAGAGGCTTATCCCTTGTTTCCTGTTTAGGATGCGGTTTCCGGTTTTTCTCTTTTCTAATCTTCTCACTGTTTTTTTTGTTTTTTTTTTCAATTGGAGTAGATAGACTAAACTATCGCCCGGTTCACACTCCACCCACGTCTATTGAACAGGTGAAGAGGCTCATCCCTTGTTTCCTGTTTAGGATGTGGTTTCCGGTTTTCTCTTTTCTAATCTTCTCACTCTTATGTAGCCCCCTGCACATCAGTGGCATTACCGCCTTGCTTGGGGTGATATGATTAAAAAAAAAAAAAAAAAAAATTGAAGCCTATTCCAAATGTCTAAAACACACAAATAGCATGAAGATTTGCTTTCTTACCAGAGAGAACCCAGTTGTCAACTTGACTCCACATCCAGTAAACACACCAATGCTCACTCTCTCACTTTCTCTTTCGCACTGCATTCATTATTTCTTTTTCTTCCTTCTTACTCATTTACTGCTAGCAAAAAAAGAAAGATCAATGACACAACTTCCAACCCTTTTCTCACTGAGGAAATAACTTTTCACTGACTACTGTCAGACATACACACACTGCAAAACAGAGACATGTCTTTTCTTTCACAAATTCATTTCATATCATTCAACTGACTTTAAAAAATAAACCCTAAAAACACACTGACTCATAAGAGTGACAATTTTAAATCAACAAATTAATGTCAGTTTCTCTCATTAAATAAATTTTACATTTATTATTACAAACAAGATTTTTTTATCCCTTTTTCATGTTTGTTCAACAGAATTTCTTTCAATGTTGGTGGGTTCAGTTATGTTTGACTCAAAGCCATTCACAAGTTTAACTGACCCCTAGCCACAATATATTAATCTAAACTTATTTATAAATGGAACTTTGTCTGTGTTTGTGTGTGTGTGTGTGTGTGTGTGTATCCGTTACCTATAGACTCCTGGCTGAACCAATTTCCTTGAAAATTTACACAGTTGTACTATAAGCATCTGCAAGTGTTCTTAGCTAGGATTTGTGTCAAGGTACCCCCCCCCCTCGCTATAAATATCTAAAATCGATAATCAAAAAAATTGGGTTATAGCAGGAGTGGTCCGATTTTAATCAAATTTGATACACTTATAGACAAAGACATCAACGATATTCAGAAGTTTCAAGGTTGCAGTTCTTACAATAGTGCAGAAAATTTGATATCGATACCAGGAAATCAAAATTTGACTTACATCCATTCATTTTTCTTTCAGTCTACGGTTTTGCTTTAACTGGAAACAACTATTGCTTTTTAGTCTTTCGTGCCAACATCCAAAGAGTCTGAGCTCCAGGACCATGGATTAGTTTTAAAGCTTTCATTACACCCCGGCAACGCCGGGCTATACTGCTAGTTCTATATATTTGCAATTGCAGTAGCCTGGCTCTCAATTTTTGTTTAGATTGTTTTAGGTGTTGCCATATTACTACACAACTAAGTAATTCAACTTCAGCTTGCATTAGCAAGATGAACATTTTGCTTGGCAAAAATAGTCACCTACAAGTGCTAAAGACTAATAGCAGATTAATATAG
The DNA here is from genome assembly GCA_037127315.1 of Ascarosepion bandense. Classification (NCBI taxonomy): domain Eukaryota; kingdom Metazoa; phylum Mollusca; class Cephalopoda; order Sepiida; family Sepiidae; genus Ascarosepion; species Ascarosepion bandense. Next base: position 3,988,240 of record JBBBDQ010030258.1, on the reverse strand, counting down.
AAAAGAAATTATTAAAAACTGAACAGCATAAGAATTTTACAAATATCTTTAATATATAAATTTGATGGCTGCATGAACTGGAACATCACACTAAATTCAAGACATTGTCTTATAGGGGAGCTCAATCATGTTTATTAAAATGGCCTTATGCCAAACATAACTGAACTGCCCACAAGATAAGATATCATCATCAGAAAGTTGGAAAGAATAAAAGTGTTTCATTTATATGCTTACTAGCAGCATAACCCGGCATTGCTCGGGTGTAATGAAAGCTTTAAAACTGATCCATGGTCCTTTGGATGTTGGCACAAAAGACTAAAAAGCAATAGTTGTTTCCAGTTAAAGCGAAATCATAGACTGAAAGAAAAATGAATGGATGTAAGTCAAATTTTGATTTTCTGGTATCGATATTAAATATTTTGCACTATAGTAAGAACTGCAACCTTGAAACTTCTGAATATCATTTCTTATGTCTTTGTCTATGAGTGTATCAAATTTGATTAAAATTGGACCATTCCTTCTATAACCCAATTTTTTCAATTATCGACTTTTGATATTTATTGGGGGTACCTCAACACAAAACCTAGCTAAGAACACTAGCAGAGACTTATAGTACAACTGTGTAAATTTTCAAGAAATTCAGCTGTTTTGGCGTCTATAGGTAACGGACACACACACACACACACACACACACAGACAAAGTTCCATTTATAAATAAGTTTAGATTTAGATTAGATGTAGAAATTTATTTACAGAACAGAATAACATCAATTTGTAGGAAGTGAAATTATTAAGTGTATAAAATGTTCAAAGAGAAATTGTAGTATCGAGTTAAATGAATCCAGAGGTCATGGTTGTAGCAAAATGAGTGTATGCAGACAAAGATTAACAGGGTAGTAATAAAATCTGTGTTCCTTTCTTTCTTTTTTGCAGATGGCAAGAAAGTGAAAAAGGAAGGAAAAACAATAAAGGAAAATTGTACTTATCAATGTTAATTTTTAGTAGTCAGTTGCAGTGTCTTGTTGTTGTCTTCTTTTTGGTGAGAATGGTGAGGACAAAGAAGAAGAGATAAAGAATAATAGCATGCAAGAAGGAAAGGGAGAACAAATGTGTGTCGATGAGACATTATGTCCAATTCAGCAGACTGAAATTTCTTTTGTCACATCTTGGCAGTGTCATATCTGATTTCTGCTCCCATCTGACTGATTCCACTTTCTTTCTCTCTCTATATATAGCAAAAGACTTTTTCACATAGGCTTGTTAACTTCTCTCAGTTTTGTAAATTGCTCCCCTTCATAAGTTAAGAAATGATTAACACTGGATTGCGAAATTTGACTTCATCTTTTTTCTTCAGTACCGGGTCAATCCTTTTTTTTCCATTGATCAAAATTAGATTTCACACTAGATTGTGAAATTTGTAACCAGTGAAAAGGAGAGAGTTACTTTTAATTGCTATTCACTAGTCTCATATCTCCAGTTATGATTACATTAACTACTCAGCACTTGTTATATGGTTAGTTATTAAAATGAATTGTTTATTGTATTCCCTTTTGAAGAAAATGTGGACTGGGTACATCATAAGCTGGAAAAACAAAAGATCTGCAAGAGCAATATATAAGAAATGGTTTCAATGATCAATATTTATTCAAGCAAAGTTAAATTTTTTTATTGTCAACTTCACTGAGGCAATTTTATTTTAATATCATTCCTGTTAAGAACATAGATGATCATGGCACTCCACAGATTCCATTTCTTTATAATCTATGAATTACCATAAGTTCTTGGAAAATAATGCAGTTGTTTCCCATTCTTTTCTGTGTTTTTGAATTCAAAAATTGTTATTTTACTAGACTGGCTGTAAACCAAGGCTACAGAGCCTAGTTTAATTAGCAATTTATTTATTTTTTGTTACTGTGCAATGCAGATTATGGCCATAAAATGTGAAACACTGGTATAACACTATTTTTGGTGTTGAGAAAAGGAGAATAAAATGGAGAAAAATATTTTTTTCTTTCTTCTTTACCCACTAGAAACTAGGCAAGGGATATTCTAAGAGACCACCCAAGAAAAATCGATAAAATTTTTATGACTCTTGAGTGCTGGTCACAAAATTTGGAATAGCCATTATTGCAAAAAGTGAGTTTTTCGGTTATTGAAAAATTTAACAGTTATTGATAAAACAACAGCAGTCTAAGGGTCTCATTTGAAACAAACTTTTCCTTGGCATGAAGGATTTTATGACTCCTACAGACAGCCACTCCCTGGTCAGAAGGAGAGACAAAATTCCCAGAAATAAAGTTTTCTTTGTGGAATTTTGCAATGCAAATAATTAAAAGAGAAACATACGGTTTTCTTTTTAACCAAAGCTAGATAATTTCTTACGAGGAAATGATAACACACAGATGTGAAACGACCACACACCAAAGATTCGATGAGAAATAAATTTTGGAATGATAATTAAAAGCTGGCCATTGGGGTGGACCACGCCCCTCAAGCAATGGTAAGGAGAAGAGGTTGATCAGGTAAGGATCCATTATTGGTCATTTGAAAATGCTAAGTGTACCCAAAGTGCATCACAACTACCCCTGCTGGATGTGAGGCTCAATATAAGCAAGAGTCAATGAGTTTTCAGACAGTTGAGTCAGTACAGTTGAATACAGTAGAGTTGGATTTGTACAGAGTGACTTAACACTAGTTGTCATGTGACTGCCTGCCTTAAAAGAACCTCAGACTTTAGCCTGGTGTCAGACCAATGAACTTAGAGTGCTACATCCTACAGAAACTGTGGGTTGGAGTTATAGTTGTCTGCATGCAAGAGTGATAAACTCTAACTAAATACTGTATCAAACAAAACATATATATATATATATATATATATATATATATATAAATGCCTTATTGTTAATTTCACAAAGATATCCTTTTTTTATTGTGGCTTCCAGCTCTGTCTAGATCGTCAATGTAGCAAATTTTGGTGACTTTTGACCCAAACTGGCTTTGTGATCCATCAAACACAATATGGGCAGAGCCTGGTTTGGAACAAAGTGATCAACTATTGATCAGGCACGGAGATTTTAGGTGTTGACATTAAAGCTTGCAGTAATCACAAGACAAGAATCATAATAACAGGACATTTTTCAGTTGTCTCTGAAATTGTTTCAATTTGTTTTTGCGGCTCACTAAAGCCAATTGTGTTTTTTGTTTTGATATTTGTTGATTTGCCAATCTGATAATTATTAGTCAGTTAGCATGAGTGATCACAAGTTAGAAGAGTCTGAAATGATAGAGGTTGAAGATGTGATAGCAGAGCTACAATTAACAGCTAGCTTTAGGAAATTGCAAGGGGCAACCAAGGTTCAACCTTTAGGGGTGACCCCAGAAAGTTAAGGGAATGGCTAGCATGTATTGTAAAAGGCAAGACTATATATGAGCTGCCAGATACAGAGACACTTTACCTGGCATGTAGTGTGCTGGTAGAAGGAAAGATCTCAGAGTTTATAGAAGGTCGCTTGATCAGGGGCCATCAGTTGACATGGACATACCTGGAGATGTCTGTTGGTCAGGGAGTTTGCTGATAAGGACACTGCCATTGGGGCCATGAGAGATCTGATGAAACTAGTCCAGAGGAAGGAAAAAAACTCGTGAGAAGTTAAGATTTAGTGTCCAGAAGATGGCTCTCCTCACTTACATGGAAGATGTAAGAAATTGCCCCAGTATACAGGCTCAGTTGGCTGACCTATATACGTGCTCCAGAATGAGTGTGTATAGTATGAGGTGGTCCAAGAGGTTCCAATCAAGCTGTCAGCGGCTACTGCACTAGTCAAGGACAGCAAAAAGGCATGAAATAGATTGAGGGGAGGAAAAGCATGAACAAAGTCTAGAAGTAGGCAGTAAGGGAAGTGAAAGCCCCCCCTCCTCTGGAATTAAAAAATTAAACAGGGGAAAAAGGAACTGGTGGAATGGGAAGAGGTTCCTGGTAGAAGAGAATGGTCTTTGGGGCATGGTTTCTATAAGCCCACACCAAGTAGAATGGGACTAATATGTTGGACTTGTAATTATGAGGATCACAGGGCAATGGACTGTCCAACAAAGAGAGGACTGTTCCCAGATTTTTACATAGCCAGATGCACCAGGTGCATTTGCTGATAGCATGAGGCAAAGTGGTATGGGCTCAGGAAAAGGCCTCTATAGACTCCTGTTAAAAAAGCTTATTCCTGAAAAATAGAACCATGGAAACATCAATGGTCGACCCCAGAAGTGAAAGGGAGGGTGGCTCATGTAAGAAAGAATAGAATGAGATGTTGGACATGTGACCAGACTGGTGATTTTTCTATAAACTGTTTGAGAAGAAGGTTTTGTGAGAAACCAGAGCCTCTGAAGAGAAGCTGTCTGTATAAGAATAGGGAGAAGAAACCTCTGGAAACCCAGCCAAGGGCATCCCAACATAGAAAAAGTCAGTCAAGGCTCCATTGTAGCAACAGTAATGAGAGATTATTGCTGCCGGCACTTATGTTCAGGTGGACAGGGGCTGTATCCCCAGATGGAAAAGGGCTAAGGTATTCTCCTTGTTGACCCAAGGGGAATAACTCACCTGTGAAGCAATGGTGTGTGGGTCAGCAGTGAGGGCTTTAATAGATACAGGTGCTTCAATTTCCTTAATTAGGAGAAGAAAATATGGATCCCTAAGAAAACAGGGAAGAATGGGAAGGCCTGATATAAAGATTACTCAGGCAGATGGCAAATCCATGAGGATAGATGGATTGGTAAAACTTCCAGTGAGAATAGGAAAAACCAGGGGTACTCATAACTTCTATGTGACGCCCAATCTCTGTGGAGAAGTAATTTCAAGAGAGGATTGTCTATATTACCATAGGGCTCAAGTAAGGTTCAACACCACTGTGTTAATAGTGGATGGCATAGACATCATTGGGAAATGTCCTGGATGGATCAGTAGCAGTGGTGGTTGAGGAGGATATAAAGCTACCCCCTAAAACTGGAGTGACAGGCAGAGGTAGACCAGTGATGGAGGGAAAAATGAAAATAGAGGTAATTAATTTAAGTTAAAAGACCATCCTGTGTGGGAGATGTAGGTAGAAGAGGCCACACAGGTGATGACTGATCCTCATTGGATAGAGGAGATAGAGAAGAACACAGTGAGATAGGCAGGAGAGACTTTCAAGCATGTGACACATGAGGAAAGTTTCATGTTACTTCTTAGGTAGAGATGAAGAAATGAGGCACAGACTATATGTACCTAAGGACCTGAGAGCGGAGATATTAGAGCAGTGTCATAATAAGCTAAGTCATATGGGGATTGATAAGACCTGCAACCTAGTGGGAAGAGCTTATTACTGACCTGTGCTTATGCTGAAGTTACTAGCCCTATTCAGAACTGCATGGTATATCAGGCTCAGAACAGAAGATGGCCGCTCTGGAATAGATGGATATCCTTAATTTCCCCTTTGAAAAGGTTAGCATGGATGTGTCAGGACCATATGGGGAAACCCACAAGGGAAACATGTACAGAGTAAACTTTGTATACTGGCTAACAAATTGGCTAGAGGCATATGTCATGCCCAATAATAAAGCTCAGACATAGGCTGATTTAGTAATGGACACAAGGTATTCCCTAGATGTGGTGTTCCTGTGCAGCTGGTCACAGACAATGAACCAGAAAATATGAATAGAATAATGGCTGGGACCCTAGCAAGCCTGAATATAACACATATAACCACTTCCCCCTATCATATATATATATATATATATATATATATACAACTTTAGGTACTGACCAGAAATGGTGTTGTTGAACTTTTGTGATCATAAATAATCTTGAACTACAGAAAATCAGTTCTCATCCACAACAACAAACAGTGGACAAAAAACTCAACAAATAATTTTGATTTATCTATGAGAGATCTGGATTCTGCAGAAACTTCAGATCTAGTCAAATTATTCCTCTTCTACAACCTCACGGCATATAAAGAAATCAACATTAAAAATATAGGACTTTGTAGAGATGATGGACTCATGATAGTAAATAAATCCACTGGAGGTAAGGTTGATGGACTTAGAAAATTAATTCATAGAGTTGGTCTTAGCGTGGTAATTAACCCTAATATAAAACAAGTTGACTTTTGGTTTTAGCGTGGTAATTAACCATAATATAAAACAAGTTGACTTCCTAGACATAACATTAGATTTAGTCTCTAACACTTTTCAACCTTACATGAAAAATAATGCTAACCCAATCTATATAAACCCAAACTCTAATCACCCACCATCCATTATCAAATATATTCCATCATCAGTTGAACGCCGCATCAACATACACTTCTCAAATAAAGAAATATTTGATATGCACAAAGCAATTTAAGATAAAATTCTTAGAGACAGCAGCTATCACTCCTCCAAGATTAACTTTGTGGAAAAATTTAGGAGCCCAAAAAGAAAAAATAGAAACAGGAAAATCATATGATATAATCCTCCATTTAATCAGTTAATTTTAAACTGGGATATAAATTTAGCTAATAGATAAATATTTCCCCCAAAATAGCCCTCTAAGCAAAATTTTCAATAAGAATACAATAAAACTCAGTTATAGCTGCTCCAACAATCTAGAAAAAATAATTAAATTACATAACAATAAAATATTAAAAGCATACAACAAAAATAACTCCAACACTCATGCCAGTCTGCCCCATAATAATAACCTTTGTAATTGTAGAAACCCGAACCAATGCCCCTTACCTAATAAATGCTTAACAAAATTCCGAGCATATATGTGTTCGATTTCATCCATAGAGAATCCTAAGGATGCTAAAATTTATATCGGAAACACAATGAACATTTTTAAAAAGCACTTTTACAATCACCTTTCATCCTTAAATAACAAGGACAAACAAAATATGACATCACTTTCTAAGTATTTTTGGAAGTTAAAAAATAAAAATAAAACACCTAAAGTTAAATGGAAAATCCTCAAACAGGCCAGAACATCTAAATCGATAAAGGAACCATGTTTCCTTTGTCTTCAAGAAAAAATGAAAATCATTAAATACATGAATAGCAACATACTATTAAACCAGAGGCATGAAACCACAGTAAACTGCAAACCCATTACAATCAATGTCAAAACAAAATGTACACTTTGTAGTAGATAATAATTTGTACATGTTCTAAACTATAATTTATAATAAATATTCACAGCTCTATTTTATATCGACCACTGTTTTAAATTAATGTTTTGAATGTTGTCAGTTATATATATATATATATATATATATATATGTATGTGTGTGTGTGTGTGTGTGTGTGTGTTATTGGAAAGTGCTTAATATCAGTGATAGAGCTAACATATTCAGTTGGATTGATTTGAGTTTGTGACTCTGGGTTTCACACTTCTGTGATCGTCATAGTTTGTCTGACGATTGCAGAAGTGTGAAACCCAGAGTCACAAACTCAAATAAATCTAACTGAATATATATATTATATATATATATATACGAGTGAATAAGGAACGAAGAAAAATTTAAAACATCCAAAACATTAATTTAAAACAGTGCTCGATATATAATATAGAGCTGTAAATATTTATTATAAATTATATTTTAGAACATGTACAAATTTTTTTTATCCACTACAAAATGTACATTTTGTTTCGACATTGAAATTACAATGTCTCATCAGGTGGTGTGGAAAGGAATGGCCTTTCCACACCATCTGAGGAGACAGAAAGGATAATAAACAAGCAGGGTTCAGGAAAACAAAAGATGGCAAAAATGTCACTAGAACACAAGGTGTTACTGGGAATAAAAGAAAATGGGAAGACTTTAGAGTAAAGAAAGGACTATAAATAACAGGGTTCAGGAAAACAGAAGATGGTGATAATGCCATTAAGATGCAAGGTGTTACTGGGAATGAAAGAAAATGGGAAGTCTTTAGCGTAGAGACAGGACAATAAAATTACAGGTTTCAGGAAGACAGCAGATGATGATTGACGTTTTTGAATATTTGAAGAACATAAGTGGTATGGAACCTAGAACAGACAAGAAACATTAACATGGTCCCATAATACTTGAATATCTTGTTGGTGATGTTAGACTATAAAAGCATGAATTATATACTTTAACTAGATAATCAGTCTCAGTGGTATTATTCTTCTTAAAGCCATTTCCACAAAGTGTCTTACATGTTCAGATTCTCTGGAGACAACAGAGAATTCATCTTCCTGTTAATATATGTCAAATCAAATCTCAACTAGAATTATATTTTATGAATACAGAATGTTAACATTTAAGATACTGGTACATTCATCAAGGACTGGGCTAGATTCCTATTTATTACAAATTGTCGAGAGTGTTCTAGACTTTTAGTTTGTACATTTTTAAAAACAAAGCTCACCATCAGGTTAGACAAAATAGAAGTGGTTTTCACAAAGTCAGTTGAATTCATTAAATAAGATTTAGTGTTAGTTGTTTGTGAGCTTACAGTTGAATTCATTAAATAAGATTTAGTGTTAGTTGTTTGTGAGCTTACAATATGTTTGCCACATTGGAGGCTACAATTAGTGAAATGAGCTTTGTTTGAAAATCCAGCATTACCATTGGCTTTCTTCTCATTAGTATCCCATAAAGTTACAAACAGTGAACTTCAAATTTTAGTAGCATGATAGTAGCATAGGGCTTAGGGATTAAAATGAATAATTGATTTTACCCATATCATGAAGGTTAATGAAGGAGGATTATAATGAGGAAACACATGAGTAATTTTAACAAAACAAAATAAGTAATTTATTCACAAATTTACATGCTTGAAGTAGTGTCAGTAGCTCATTTCAGGAAATTAAATCAGAATTTTTTAAGTTCGTAGTTTCAACATATTGTCATGAAGAGGAAATGTTCATACAACAGATTATATGATCTACACAAAATAATATCTAAAACAAAAGTAATAGAGTTTGTTACTCACTGAAGGGATATATAGTTTGTATACACTCAAAATTAGATGAAGAGGGATAGTTTAAAATACTTAGCTTTCTTGGATTGTTGAGAAAAAGTCTTTGAAGTGCTGGGTTCAGGTTAGAGGCCAATAATATAATTGGTGAGTAATTTTAGACTCATGAGAACATCAATGCTGGTCACAAGAAACTGAAACAAAACATTTCACATGACTTCAGAGAGTCTTCTGGGATTAATTTAATTTTTCTCATCATTTTATATCGAAAGGAATTTTTCATAGGCTAACAAATTTATTTCACAGAAATTAGTTGGTTAGCCAAGAAAAAAGTAGGAAATAAATTTAGCCAAAAACAATTTCACATAGGCCTGAGAATTTCTTTCCTTTTCTCCTCAGTTCATTGTTCAATTTCTGTGAAGGCAAGGTTTTCATTGGCCCAAAGAATCTCTGAATTTGAAAGGAGTAGATGAAGAGTTATTATTTTGCACTCACTACAGTATTGAGCAAACATTGCACCATAAAATAAAAGTGTGGGTGAAGAGGGTTCTAAATCAAATGTTAAAAATGTGTTTCAGGAGGGTAAATCAGATGCTAAGGGTTTGGAGCTAAATTAGATATTAAAGTTGGGGAGTCTACACCATTTGCCATTCAAATTAAAAATTAAGACATTCAAATTAAATACTACTGCATTGAAATTATAAAACAAGTTATCCCATTTAAAAACTAAGACATTCAAATTAAATATTATTGCATTCAAATTAAATTATAAGCCATTCAATTTAGAACACTGCAATATGTTTTGTTATCAATATAAACTGGCATCAAATTTGTCTAAATTAAATTCACAATTGCCAAAGAAAAGAATTCAGATGAACACCAAGAGAGGCAAATGTACTATCAAACTACATGGTACCAATAAAATAATTGCATAATTAAATTAGAATTAGTGAATTGTAAATTCATTCTTTAAATTGAATCTTGTTTTTTAATTTGAATGTACTATAATTTAATTTGAATGCAGCAATTTTTAATTTGAATGCCTTAGTTTATAAATTGAATGGCAAATGGTGTAGATCAGATGTTAGATTATAAAGATTCCTGATTCTATATTTTTGTTTATGTGATCCTCTCATAAAATGAATATTTTGTAAATCTATTATCCTACTATAAACTTTCATTTTTGTTTTGATTTTAAATACACTCCTTTCTTTTTTTGCTGTTTGTTTGTACTTATTTTTATCTATAGCATTTTTCTGCATATGAGCAGTTTCTTTATAATATGACAATTTTAGAACAATGTTTTCCAACTGGAACCTATAGTTAAACTTCCATGGCACAATAAAAGAAAATACTTTTTATGATTTATTTATTAGGAATAGGCTATTTTGTTATTCCCAGTAAAACGAATGCCATGGCTATTTTGCTAGTCCTGTTAAAATAGTCTTTAAGGTATATATATATATCTATAAATAGATAAAGCTACAAATACTTGGCTACTTTGACAAAGATGCCACTAATGCTATGGGTGAAGAACTTCTCTCTGAATATACTGTGGAACAAAACCCTTCTGCAATAAAAAAAAAAAAGCATGTTTAGATGTGTAAATCCAGAAAGTCCTCAGGTATTTTTATACAGATAGCTGTGCAACATGTTTATGGAGCCTTAAGGTTGTCAGCACAGTGGTTGTGTGATGTGTGTAACCAGAATTTGAACAACTTGGATTCTGTGGTTTGTGACTGTTGTCTTCAGTGGGTGCACCTGAAGAGTATTGGCAAGGAAACCATGCCCAAGGGCAAGTTTATGATTTGTAGAGATTGTTATGCTGGTAGTGCTTAAAATATTCAGAGACTTCTATATTTCTTTTAATAATTGATGATGAATAAAAGATTTTAACTTGCATTTTATCAATTGGTGGTGAAAAGATTTTCAATTGACTTTACAAATGATGATGAAAATAAATTAACTTCTGTGTTAAATCTGTATGTTGTTTCCTGTTATCATAATAAAAAAAAGATTTACTGACAAAATAGCCTGGGTGTCACAGTAAAATAAGCTTAAAGGCATGTTTGTCTAGCACATGACTCAATAAATCCTGGGCTTAACTAATAAAACAACAACGTTTAGGCAAAATTTAACTTTATTCATCAACATAGTCCCCTTCTAGAGTGATACACTGAATCCAATACTTCTATAACAATTTGATGCCTTTATTTTAGAATGATTTGTCTTTGGCCTCAAAATATACCTCAGTTTCCGATATCATGTCTTTATTGGAGCCAAAAATATTTCCCTGAACCATCCTTTCGAGGTCTGCAAACAGCCAGTAGTTGCTGAGGGCCAGATCTGGATAATAGGGTGAATGTGAAAGCAATTTGAAATGCAATTCATGTAGTTTTGCCATCGTTGTGATCGACTTGGAATATGGTGCATGGTCTTAGTGAAAAATTGCTTTTATCTTCTTCATTTGTGGTCATTTTTTGGCAATTTCTTCCTTTAACTGCACCAATAACACTATATAATATTTGCTATTGATGGTTCTTCCTTTCTCAAGGTAATCAATGAACAAAATACCTTGCGTATCCCAAAATATGGAGGCCAAAACCTTGCCTGTTGATTTTTGTGTCTTTGATCGGTTTGGATGGCTTTCACCTGCTGCTGTCTACTCAGCTGATTACTGATTTGACTCTGGAGTGAAGTGGTGAATCCATGTTTCATCCATTGTCACATATTTATGCAAAAAACTCCTTGTTGCATTGAAACAGTTGCAAACAATACTCTGAATTGTCAACGTGTGAGCAAACATAGCACCCACTTTAAATACAGCTTTCTAATTGACAAATGTTCATGCAAAATGGTGAATACACTGCCTTCTGATATGTTCAATTCCTCTGATATCTCATGCAACTTCAATTTACGATCAGCCAAAGCGAGTTTGAGGATTTTTTTTTTGGTGTTTTACGGGACAACTGCCAATTTTATGTAACCTGAGCATTCAGCATCATTTGTATCTATAAAACTGCATTTAAAGTCAGCATACCATTTCTTAACTGTTGTTTTCAACAGAGCAGAGTGCAAATAACATTTATCAAGCCATTGCTTTGCTTGAACAGTATTTTTCTCATCAGAAAGCAATGCTTTATCAACACACAAAATTAAGATTTTTCCATTGTTTTGAAAATTTGCAACAGTACCTTCAATTAAATAACTGTAATTTGTAAACTAATGATCCAATTGGGCCCAAATTTTGTCATGTGCCATTTGAAGGTTAGTACTTCATAAAAATCATATGAATTTTTTTATTAGTGGCAGTATCTATATATCAGGCTGAGGACTTATTGAGTGATGTGTTATTTTAACATTACCAGCAAAATAGCCTCTTCCTATTTATTAACACAAACAAAAAAATTATTATAAATTATAATAAAAAGATAATAAATTCCACCAAATTTATATATTATATATATGTTTTTTCTTTTTTCTTTTTCTTTTCACTTGTACTTATTTTCTGGAATGTCTTTAAGCCTTTTTCTGCATATCAACCACACGTTACACATGCTTTGGCGATCATGTCTCTTTCAAGACATGACTGACTAGACAAAAGATTTTCCTGCAATATGTTTCCATTACTTTCTGCAGTAGACTGGTTGCCAACGAAGGCTATAGAACCCAATCTGTCCTGCTATTTAACCTATAGCTATTGCGTGCATGTGAATGTAATGAATTAAACTGGAATTCAAACATGGCTCTCCAATTTCTCATTCTGAGCTGATATCCACTGCACTACAATGCACATCCTATTTCTGCATATAAGACTTGCATGAAAATTTCAAAAGCTAATGCTTTGAAAAAAACAAATTGAAAATGAAGTTTTATGATTCATTTTGATAATTTATGGCAGTAATGATTGTAGATATATGATCAGCCCAGCTCAGTAGCATTCTCATAGACTGAATCCAAAAAGACAAATTTAGTCTTGTGTTTAGTTCTGAATTCCAGGAAAAGAGGGGGTGCTAATGCCCCTCTACTTAATAGCACTGTGAATGTTGAGCTTTCAGATGTAGCACAATTTTGTAACTCTGGTTGACAATGTTTAATCTAATTCTGTTTGATGTGTAGCATGATTAACCTTGATAAATGATAATGGACCATTCATCTAGATTTTGTCTAGACAACTAAACCTCTTTCTTCAGGTAGTTGTTGTTGTCAACAAAATGTTTTGGTTGACCCATCCTTCAGTCTTCATGAGGTATATTAACTATGAGAAAAGAAAAGAAAAAGTTTGCTTTTCTTCAGAAACAATGACAAAAAATAACAAGAAGATCAAATCAAATACAGGCTTTTAATACTATATTTACATGAAAAAACTTTTCTGAAACTCCCACATAAGTGATGGAAATTAGTAGGCTATGCACAGAATCAATATCCCCTTCTCCTCCATTTGAAAAATGTATGCATGTATGCGTGTGAGGGAAAGACTGAAAAATCTGACTTCATATTTCAAACACTGTTCTGTTATTGTTGAGTTATAATAAATCTTTTTAAGATATTAAATGTTGGAATATTTACATATACTCATCTTGGTTGCCATATTCACAATGTTTTGGCTGTTGTATGCTGCTCTTTTTCAGGTGATTGGTGAAATGGTGCTAAGTGGATAAAAGAAATGATTGGATCATAACCCAGAGTTGTGAGTTCAATACCTGGTTACAACAGTGGTGAACAACAAATTTAAGAGAGGTGAGTGAAAGGAAGATAACTAAGAGGTCTGGAATTGGCATGAATCATGGAATGAGAACAATCTACCCCAGTGATCATGATAAAGGGTTTGGTTCAAAATCTTGATCACCTGAAAGAATTTGGAGTGTACAGTGGCTGAAACATGAATATGGCAACCAAGATAAGGACAAAAGTTTGAATAATGTAAATAATTACAATACCTCATTTCAGAAATATGGAGAAATGTTGGAATATCTAAAAATAATGTCACATATCCAGGAGTTAAATTTAAGGAACTAAGTGACAAAGTATCAAAAACTAAATTTAAATCTTTCTTACCCAAAGATTAAAAAACATCAGTTTGTCTTTTACCAAAAAATAATGCACAATTTTGTTTTTTATTAAGACATTAATGACATTTTGATTAAGTATATTTACCAGCTCCCCCACTAGAGCAAGATGTGTCACAAGATCAAGCTTTAATGTGGGGAGTCTAACGTGTATGCACAGGTGAGGACCAAAAAGAGGTTTTGATTAAGACATGCCTATGATTTGGATTCAATTGCATACTTGTGCTGTTTATTTTTCATTCAGTAATCTACTTAAAAAAATTACTCTTGTGGTCCACTGCTAAATTGCTATAATCAATGTGGCCCTTCATGTTTTTATGATTGTGCAGGCTGGCTTTAGATAAGATAGCTATCTGAATATATTGTAGCCCTTGCTACTCTGTACATTTGACCTAGGAAGGTACTTCAATTGTATCCTTTTCATTGTGTTCACTACACACTCTGCAGTTAAATTTTTTTTTATTACCCTAATGATTTTTTAGTTATTGATATGTCATGAACCTAGTTGTAATACACTTCAGGATCATTTTGTATCTTTATATTTTGTAGCAGATCTCAGCTATTTTTTTTCTTTTTCTTGAAATTGTTAGTATTTTGTGAAACCTGCCAATATTGTTAGATGTCCTCACCAATATAACTTGGTGACTTCTCACCCTCTGGAGGAGAAAAGAGGGAGAGAAGGAGGTGGAGGAAATGATGACAGAAGTTTACCCTTTGGCAAACATGTCACAACCCAGCACCACCTCGCTTACAACTCTAAGCTAGCTTCAGACTTGACTAGTTACGACTCTAAGCCAGCATCAGGACATTGGTTTTGACCAGTAACAACTCAACCCCTTTGACAGACACACATGCTAGTCGACAATAACTCTGGCCAGCACTGTAAATAAAATTTCTATGTATTCTTAGATATTCTTGTTCTGTTGTCCATTTTGGTACCTCCTGTTACAACATTATTTCAAGAATGTTAATGGACCTCTCAGGACTTTAACTGAATTGGGGCGCTTGGGCCAGTTTGTATTGCACCCCCTCCAGAGGGGTCCAATACTAATATCCATTACATCATTTGTTGCTTTATTTATTGGCAGAAAGATTATGCTAATATTAATCTTCAAGATTCTGATTATTTTTTTGTCTTTTGTTTTGGAAAACCTTACTTCAGCGCTTCTTTTGTTTACCATCTTAGTGTTCCTGATTGTGATTTAAAGATTTTCATAAGAGAATATTTGAATGAAGTTTTGAATTTGTTCAATTGTAATTACAAAGTTAAATTCTGGTTTTGCAAAGCATCTTCTCTATGTTCCAATTTGGTAGAAAAATTAACACTCATCTGTAGAAAAGGGTCCATCTGATAAAACATAAAATTGAAATGCTTATGTTTAAAGACATTATCATCCTTATGATATTTGAAGACTAATTTAAATTTTTATCAGTCTCAAGTATTTTGAGTTCTGCTATAATATACTATTAGCTGGGAATGTCCAAATTGAACTGACATTATTTATTATCTCATTCTTTTGCTTTTCTCTAGCCCTTTTCCTGTATCTTTTCATCTTTCTCTTTTCTTTTAAATTTTCATGACTGCCAATGTTGTCATCTAAATAATATACAAATGGATTAGATTTTTGATGCAACAAAAAAATAAACAATACACAAATATTTTTTATTTCAAACTCTTCTTTCTTTTACTCTATTTCTCCATAGAGAAATTTAATTTATCACAATTGTTTTCTACCTTTCCATCTTTAATTGTCTTTCCATTTTTCATTTATTTTGTCTGGGTATTCAATTAAGGAGCTTAGCTTACTGTGCTTTCTTTTCATCTCCATTTTGCCTCTTTCAATGAGAGGGTACAAAAAGATTTTTGACCTGACTCACTTCTTAAAAGTGACCAAATATTTTTCTTTGAATTTTTTCTGTGGGGCAACGATGGAAATAAACACCAAGATAATCAATCATCAAATGACAAAAATGGTTTCTGAGTTAGAGGATTTGTGCATCCTTCTGGTTAATAAATGAATGCTTCAAAAATAAATATTTAACATTTTTCAATCAACAAGTTGCATTCCCACTGACAAAAAACATGCTTCATGATCCTCTTGGAGACTAAGCAACGTTTTAGACCAGACAAGCCAGTAAGAATTAGCAACAGACAGCAACGGCTCATGATACAACTTTAAAGAAATTCCAGTACTTATTCACCTGTCTTCCTCACCAAGCTACATGACACTTCCCTTCCCTTCTCTCTTTCTCACACATACATGAAAAGAAATCACATTTCTTTTCATTTTAACAGACAACTGCAAACAAGGAACTTTATTACTCATACACATGGAGAAAAAATTTAGTTGTAAAAACTAAAAAATAAAAGTATTTTATATTTAAAAACATTTCTCACCTTTTTCTTTGTTGTGGGTTGATTCAAATCCACAACAGGCCAATAACATGTCAGAATCCCTTGTATGTATAAGTTTCCAACATAAGTAACACAGACAAACTTTATGGTTGCCATGTGTGTAAGAGAGTTATTTAAACTGAAGCTGGGCTTAAAAATCACTTATGGGCCCATAGCAGGGTGTTAGCTCAAGTAAAAATGATGGAAATAATAGAATTCTGAATGAAAAACACAAAAAAGTACCAAGTGGTCTTCTTCTGCAAAGAAGTGACTGAGATCATTTATATGAGCTAGAGGAGGGGGTGAAACCACCCAATATACTGCTGTTTCTAACATTTGACTCTTCAATTTGAATGTGCTTAGTGTTTAACCATTTTGGTGACAAAAAAACAGATTATTCAAGATCTATACTCTTCTATTCCTTATTTTCTCAAAATGATACATATTCAGAACACAAAATCAAAATAACATGGTAGAATCATTTTGTTAAAAACAGAGAAAAAGTGCTGAACTGCTATGTAGTGTCCATCTTTCTATAGGTGTAGACACGAATGACAAAAATATTCAAAAAGTTTTGGCAGTGTATAGAATCATGTCAAACCTGAGTTAAACATTTGTGAGGAAAATACACTCTGTATTTGACAGGCTGCAGCCTAGTTCGGCAAAGAAAACTGTGAAAAAAGAAAAGCAAATGACTAAAGTATATAAGCCAGGTGAACAAGTTTATTTTAAAAACTTTAGGGCTGGAAAAATGTTTTAGGAACAAGGAATTATTACCAAAAGAATTGGTCAGGTCATATATGACATAAAAGGAGAAAAAGTTTGGTGTAAAAGACATTGGAATCAATCAAGACCCAGACACACTACAGAGGTTTCGGAAAACACTGAAGAAATTCCAATGGAAGTCTTGTATGATACATTTCAAATTCCTGTTCCAGAAAGTCAACATTTGCCTATGGAAATATTCTCGACCTCAAGGTCAGAAGTACCGTTATGGCAAACACCACCACAGCAGGAAGGTGTGAAGTGAAAACGACTGAGAAAAAAAGTCAATTGTTTATCTCCAGACTCTAAAAAAAAAATATTAAAACTAAATTTTATGGGAAAATTTAGCTCAGGGAGAGGTGATATAATGAATATAGACACACTGTGTTTCCCCTTCACTGTAATGAGATTGGCTGGTATCAACCATATATACAGATGAAGGCAAGTACGTCGATAGAGTGAGTGAGTGAGATCTATCACTAGAGGTCTATTGACTACGTCTGTGTCTCAGGACACTGCATATGACGAATACAACGATAACGACTAAGGACTAGATTGTTCTACAACCAGATTATATTTGCCTTAGCCCCTTAACAACCTCATATTGATTGATATATATCCTATTCTGGGACATATCATATACAAATAACACTAAGTCTTGATAAGTGGCAAATTAACCTACAAAAGTGTGCCAGGTTGTGTGACTAATATAAGAATTTAATAGTATTGTAGTATTGTTTTTAATAATTAATGTTGTTATTATTATTATTATTAGGTAGTGTTATAAATGATGATAAAGTTGTCTTATATTCTTTATAATGACTGATAAATAACTAGTGCTTATTTCAATCATTAAGTGATGTGCTGTTTTACCCTGTCAGAACTCCAATTCTCTAACTCAAATAGAAGTGTTCACTTCAACATCCACAGCTCATATGACAAAAAACTGACCTTAATTTTGTCTGGTTCTGCACATCCACTTCCATATACTGTCCAATATTATCAGGTTCATAAAATATCTGGTAAATTTGGACCTTCATCTGCACACAAAAAAAGCAAAGTATCAAAAGAACAGTTATTCCCTTGACACTGCTATTATTTTAACTACTGTCACTCCCTTGGCAATGTTTATTGTTTCAAAAAGCAATGATTAGAATTTTAATAAAAACTAAACATATGAAAGTAAATTTATACATTTTCTTTGTTTTTAAGAATTTACAATACATGGAACTTGTGTCAGATAAGTGAAGGTTATAATATTTTATCAAAGTCAAAAATTGTTACTGTTGTTATTGGGAAAGGAAAAACAAAGAAAGAAGAAACAAAGCTTGTATGCCTTGTATAATAAATAGAGCAATAAGTACATTTCATCTCTAGTTTGGTTGATCAGTTTTGCCAAGCAACGATATGTCAAAATGGCAATAAATTTCTGCCAGCAATAACTCCTATCATCAGAGTGATAGGATATATTTTAACCCGTATCCTCCTGGTGTCAGTTTAATTTGATGCTCTCTTTTTTTAATCTATAATTTTAATTTTAAACCATAATAATTTAAAAGTAAAAATTTCATTTAGATATGTTGAAAATTTTCTGGGTTTTCATCTGAAATCAAGAAAATAAATTTGAACATAATTCAAAATTGTCACAGTATATGAACAAAACAAAGCATGTTTCACCTTTAGCACTATTATTAATTCCCTTTCTACTGCATTCTTTTTCGAGACCTCTCAATTGCAGTAACCTTATTGTTAATTTCACTCAAAAATGTTTTCTGTTACAATAACAGGTTATGACAGCACAACTATAGAATTCAAACAAATTCAAATTCAGGAATCAGAGTCATCTTCAGCAACAGGCTAAATGCTTTGTGCAGCAAAGGAAGTCCCATACAGAGTAATAAAGGTTAAAAACTGATAGCATGAGAACATAATGAAAGTATGAAAACATTTCATAATAATACCATCTTAGAATATTGAAATCTTTAAAAAAGGAACAACATGGGTATTAATATTTTTGTTAAAAAAATCTTTTTACTCGATTTCCAATTCTCTTAGAAAACAAGATTTATCCAGAAAATAAAAAAAAAACATTTTTAATATCTTGAAAACTGGTTCTATAGCCTTGATTTAACTTCATAACTAATTGGAAAAATTTTTACTATAGATGGGTGAACAGATATTTTCTGATGGAGTTATTCAGTTGGCAGTGAGATACCACTGAGTGAGCTTGTGTCCTGTATTTACTGATACATTCATAGTTGAATATACATTTTGTTTTGCTTGAAATTTGGACACTATTTTGATTTGGTTTGCAGCATATCAATCTTTTCCAAGTTATTTAGTGCTCAATTTTATCATTTTGATAAACAATACTAAAGTAGACAGAGTTTTGGTTTGCTTGGGAGTCAAAAAATACATATAGGTACAGTAAACAGGTAACCCTGAGTAGGTGATTTGGACAGAGAAACTATTCAAATGATTAAGAATGTATAACAATTTTATTTTTTACTACTTCAAAATTGTTGGTCTTGAACAAATCTTTAATTATCTTGGTTGTTTTATAATACACATTCTTCGGATAGAATTGTATTTTTATGAGGGTCAGATGGTTTACGTAAAAATTGTTACACTTGTATATGTTTTTTTGGCTCAGTGGTTACTGATATATTCATAGTTGAATGTAAAAAATTGCAAAGGATCCATTTCTAGTTTATGGAAAAATTAATTTTTTTCATTTATAGTATGGAGGACTTCACCACATTAATTTAATTTTGATAAGAAAACATCACACAAGACTCACGCAAGAAGAATAACCAAAGACATTGTTACATAAAATATATGTATTAACAAGATGTACAACCAAACAACAATGTGAAAGAAAGCATATATTTAAGTAAGAAACGTTGAATTAGTCAAGAGTGGCCTCTCTTTGACTGCAAATTAAAAGTTCAGTGAAAGATAATTATTTGGTTTAAAGTTTACTGAATAAATGTTCATGAGTGTTCATGATAATTGTTCTTGTGATATTACTGTTGAAAAGTATTGTGTCGAAAGCATTTTCTAGTGAAGGTGTAAAATTATCATCAGCATGTGGGTGTGTGTGTGTGTGAGTGAGAAGATTGGCGCATGGTTCCAACTGTCATGGATTTGTTTAGCAGTTGGAGTCTCACTGATGAGGAGAGGAAAAATCTTGCTTAAATAGGCGACTAGTGGCTCCATGGGAAAAAATCATTCTTCACATGCAAACGATCTGATTAGTTGGCATCAACCAATCAGCGAGCAAGCTTTGGGGAGACTTAAGGAAGCTTCTGTGATACAATTCTTCCAAAAGTGAAAAAATTTGACTACTTAAAAATAAAGTGATTTTAAAATTGTTACATTACTGCAAATTATAAATTGCCTGTGGTAAATGTGTTAGTGATTTATTAGCCAATGACCGTTTGGCATTATACATGTGATTTCATGTTTGAATGTATATGTGAGCATAAGTAGGTTGGCACAATAGTGTCCAATGAAATACATGGTCTCAAGCTCTAGTAAGAATCTGAATGGGGGACTTGTGAGCTTATTTTTTTTAATATATAGAGCTCAGTTCAGTAGATGAAGGAGAAGACATTTTGGCAGCAAGGAGACAAGGCAAATCAAAATCAAGGAGCAGGAGGCATTTGACATCAAGAAGAGAGCATCAATGTGTTTTCATTTTTTCTAAAAAGTGGTTACACCTTTGTTTTTCTACCTTTTTCAATTGTTTTCTTTTTGTCATTTTCAAAATCCTTGTCTTTTTCTAAACTGAAATTGCAATTTTTTCTCATTTTTCAATAGTAATCCTTGTTAAGCTCCCTTAATAGGTTCACAAAAGAAAATTTTTGTGCAAACATTGTATTTGTATCTTTTTCATACTTGTGTAATTAAATGTTTTTCCTTTAAAATTTACACAGTAGTTGAGTTTTATTTTGATTATTTTGCACCTATTATGACTTGCTATTTCTGCTAAGTTTGTATGTTTGACACAAGAATTTAGTAAGGAATAAAATTTTTATAAATACTTTGGGGATGATTCAGTAAGTAAAGCCTAAATTAAATTTTAGTCTCAACACTTAAAACTTAGCCAAGAATCCTTTAAAGAGATTCTTCCTTGTGAAAGACATTCAACAATCAGAACACTTGAGAATTGGCAATTGCGAAAAATTTTTTATAAAGATCTGGAGGTTCCATGAAATTTCCAGAGAGTATCCAGCCATTTTGAGCATTTCAACTTTCTATTGCTCACAACTCATACATAGTTTTATAACAAAAGATTGCATCATCTATGTTTGTAATAACCACACCCATACAGTGAAGATTTGTTGCCTGGCAACTTTTAACTTTTTCAAAAGCTAAAATGATTACTGGAAGGGAATGGATATCAAACTGCAGACAATATTAAGTTGAATGTGATGAAGCTGCTGATGGTGCTTCCTAAATAGAACTTTGTTTTGAATAGTGGAAAGAATACTGGGATAAGGGGGAATTTTTAAAGATCCGAAGGAGTCAATATCCTACAGAGGCTATTTTTCTGCTAAAATTTGCTGGAACATTTCCAGAGAGACCTTGTATAGCTAAGAGGCTAATTGATATAAAACTACAAATTCAGTTTTCATTCTAGAGAAAAACTGCTTACAGCCATATGTAAAGCACCACCAGTTCTCATAAAACTACCAGAGTTAAGCAATTCTAATCCTGGTTAGTACTTAGATGGGTGACTGCTTCAGAATACCCAAGTTTTAATGCCAGTCAGGGTTGTTCAGTGGCAATTCTACAAAGGACCCAGAAGGAGCCAAGCTTCTTCTCCACTGAATTTTGGTTGACCTCTTGGTTGACCCCCACTTTTATAAGCTTCAAAAATTTGTGAAACTGATCAGTCTCTGATTTTGATAATATTTGATCTTCAACACTTTTCCCTCTGCATTTTTCTTTTTCATTTAGCTTTTTAAGGACACATACAGAGACCAGTTTGAAAGAGAAACAAACAAAATAAAGCAACCAAATAGATAGAAACAGACATGTTGTTAGGGATGGAAAGAGACTTAATAGCCATATTTTCATATTTGAAGGAAGATGTTAATGACAAATAATGTCCCTACCTTGATATGTAGATACACAGGAAGTCAGTGATTTATGGCTGAGTGAAAGAATTGGTCAGTAATTTTCTCCAATTTACTGAAGGCAATCAGTAGATTGGGGAATCAATTTTGTTTTGAAATTAAGCTCTCTTGTGTTCCAACAGCTTGAGAATGAAAAAAAGAGCAAGAATCGATTAGAACTCCACTACTATGAATGAAAAGTTAGTTTGTTTAATACAGTGAATTAACATACTTATATTCAAATTCATTCCTAAGTTGTGTATACCACTGTGGTGTAGCATAAAAATGAAGACGCTGCTTGAGTTTGCTCCTCACCTCCTCAGAAAAATCTCAGCTCCTAAGTGCCCCACTCCCCAACTTTCATAGTTCCACAATCGCCACTGGGTTTTTTACATTCACTCATGTGCAAATACCCTTGACAAAAATATGAATTCATTTTTTCTCCTCTTAGTTATGGGTTAATTAGTACGACTTGTAGCAGTAAATCATTATTAGGTCTAAAAATCTTACAATCTAAAAACATTTTCTGACTTTTAAATAATCTGCAAAAGGTTAATATGTCATGAAAACAAATCAATAAAAAACAAAATTATATTTTCCCTCTATCAGCGTGTTTGTATGACCATCAATTCACTTAACCAAAAATTCTAAAGACTTGTGTATCGAATTAAATTTATTAAAATGCAGAATTATATTCAAACATATATTTGCTTTATAGTATTGTAATATGAGACATTCCAAAATATTTTGTACCCCTTTGTTCTCAACTTTCTAGTTGATCTCTTTTCAACTAATGTTTTTAAAACAATTTTATTACTTCTTTTTTTATGAAGGACTGTTTTGAAAATTCAACAGAATCTTTATTTTTTTCTTCTTCAGTGACTCTATTTGCTTTGTTTAATGTGTTTTTTGAAGATCAAATGCAGAAAAGAAAATGTTTATTTTGAGGTTATCTTGGGTAAAAAATCAGTGTTCCATAGCTGCTCTGTCACTTAGGAAATAACTACATATATGACCTTTCACATGTTGAAACATTTAAGAATTGTATTTTCTTTTGAGAATTATAAGTTTTCAGTAAATTAATTTGCGATATAAAGACGCAGCTAAATAATATTTAATAATTTCACTACAATTTTATAAAAAAAAAGCAAAATATCATCATGTATAATCCTGACATCAACATTTATCATGAAAAATCTAGCTTTTTTTTTCTTTCGTTTATTTAAATATTTCAAGGGAAATAACTGTTAGTAAAGTCCTTCATGCTGAAGACATTTCAAGGGGAGACAATTTAGTTCGGTCAAGTGCAAAATTATAACCCATGGAATTTATGGCAGGTTTGGCCTGATTTTCTTAGATTGTTTAATTTAACAACATACCAATCTTTTTTTAGTTAATGAATATGGAATATAAGTCTTGTAGAACAAAAATAATAATTTATTTATATAAAGGGAGATGTGTGTCCAGTTTACTATGAGAGTAAATATAAAGTGAGACATATCCAGTCTACAGTAGCAAGAAAAAGCTTATAATACATTGATCTTCTGTAAAGAAGTAATACTCCATTGCAGAGTGTTATCTCACTGCAGGGGATCCAGTCAATATATTCTAAGCCTCCTCAAGAGAGCATGCTTCATTCTGTTCAGTGTAGTAGGTATATTGTTATAAGAAAAAAAAAACTATAAAGTTTTAGATATAAAAAGAACAACTAAAATAAAATCTTGTGGCCTTAACAATAAAATTTTAGTAACAAAAAAATAAAAACAAAATCTAAGCACAATTTTTCACTGTAAGTACTGAATTGAGGTGAAAGCATTTTGTCAGAAAAGAAAAATGACTTATCTGAAAATTTTGTAGTGCCTTTTAATATTAGTAGCAGCCCTTAAACATAATAGTAGCAGTAGCAGCTCTTAAATATATTATCAGCAATAGATCTCTAACATAAAAACACATGAACCCTAAGATAACTAACTCTCAGTCCTCCAGGTTTTCTTCTTTCAAGCTGGTGGCATGAACATTCCATGCTAAAGCTAGAAGATCTGTGAAGCTTTTGCACTAAACACACCAACATAGTCGAAGTAGAGAGCTTAAACAATGTTTATTAAATTGGTCTTGTGCCAAACATAACCAAACTCCCCACAATTTACTCTCAATCAGAAGAGTGGAAGAATATAAAACTGTTTCGTATGTATAAATAAATAAAAATTTATTTATCAAACAGCATAACAGCAAATTGTACATATGAAATTATTAACTGTGAAATGTTTTAAGAGAAAGTGTCGTGAGAAGTTTAAATAATTAAGAGTGTCTGTTTTAGCTAAATGTAAGTTTAATTTGTACAGAAAAAGATATAGTTACATGTTTTTGATGTGAGATATCAACAGGGTAGTATTCATGTCTTGGCCCTCTCTTTCTGTTGTGAATGGTGAGTCATTGAAGAGGAAGAGGAGAAATAAAGAAAGCAGCATGAGAGAGAAAGTGAGAGGGTATGAATGTATGTCGCTGGGGACGGCCTGATTATTTTCTTGCTACATTGTGCACTCTCTGTTCACTGCTCCCTCATCTTTTTGATTGACCAACTGAAAAATGTGAAATATGTAGCCAACTTGGATTATGTGGTTGGCTCAAATGTACATTCACTTTTGGGCAGGAAGAAACATGATACGGGTTGTTGAAAGTTCAATTTGTTGTTTTCTGCAAATTTGCTCTCTTTTCATTGGCTAGAAAATAATTCATACTTGCTCATAAAACTTTCCCCAATCTTTTCTCAGCACAAAGGCAATCTTTTTTTCTATTGGACAAAAATATGTTTTCACACTTTTCATCAGTGGCTTTACCGCCTTGCTCAGGGTGATACGATTAAAAAAAAAAATTATCACTTTCAATAAGAAGTCATCCAATGAGATTAATTAAGTGGGGTAGGAGGTTATAACATTTTAAAAATGGTGTATGTAAGACTCATAGACAGAAGTGTTTCAATGCTTTGCCACAGAAAGCTAAATGTGAAAAATTTTTAACGAGAAAAAAGAGAAAAAGATAAAGGAGAAAAGAAGTTAAAAGGAAAAAAGAAAATAAGAAGAGAGAAGAGAAAGAAAGCAGAAAGACTATGGCTTTACAGAAAAATCCAGCATTGGAATGATAAAATAAAATAAAATAAAGTAAATATAAAGTAAAATAAAATAAAAACAACATAAATGATAATAATATAAGAAAATGGAAATTAAAATGAAAAATTAAAATATAAATAAAATTTTTCTTAAGGGAATTTGTTCATAAGTACAAATAAAAAAATTATAGTAATGAAAAAATAACCAGTTAAATAAGATAACTTTTAAGGTATAAAATAAAAGGAGCAAATAATGATAAAATTGAGATAATTTCAGATATATTTAAGAGTATGGAAAATTCTGTGGTGGCAAAAATTAGTGATTTTATTATGTTGGTTCAATGTCAGTTTTTTGGTATTTTATTAGATGGATTTTTCTTGTAAGCAAAGGAAACGTTTCATGTAACAATTTACATGTTCTAGCTTTAGTTAATACTAGCATCATAGCCCTGCATTGCCAGTGCAACTCAGAACATTTTAGTAGTAGGAGAAGATGCCAATGAGAGGAGTAGATGGAAATCATTTATTGAAAGTTGGAAAGGAGAGCTGAGGCTGTTAGTAACCATTTTCAGCATTAAGAAGAAGGCATTGAATGCATGTTGCTGTAGTATTTGAATGGAGTATAAAGTGTAGTTTTAGTGCTGGTGATACTGTTGTCTCTTTCTCAGGGAGGAGTGAGGGTTTTGTTTCAAAATTATGGGGAAAAAATATTCACATTTTTTTGTTGACCAAACCAATTTTTAAAATGTTGGAATAAAAATTAAATATAAAGTCTCATTTTTTTTTTAATAAAAAAATATTTTAGTCATGTTTGACATGTTTGATTTGATTTCTGTGACGTAATTCAGCAACCATCTTAGATCTTAAATGTTTTACAGAGCAAATGTAAACAATAGTCTCCATTGGCCAAAAAGTGCAAAAGGGAAAATTGCTGAACTTAAACTCAAAATGTATGTGTCGACCTGGCTTCTCTGTAGATATGTGTCCCTAGAAAGTTTGAATGGCATAGCTTAAAAAATGTAGGTGTGCATAGGGAACAGTCACACTCAGACTCACAGATTGCCTTTTATATATATAGATCTTCCATTGAACTATAGGAGTTTTATTTGCATCTTTCAATTGCCAGTAGCATTTAGAGAGAGCGAAGTAGAATTACTATATATTTTATTATTGAAAAATAAGCTAATTGGTCAAATCAGGACTTAAAATTATTCTTAGTATATCTGATATAATGTTTGGTAAGATAAGGATTTTCAGTAGTGGCAATGGTAGCTTGGTATACTATGGAATCTGTAAGGCATTTATTTTGCAAAGGACATATATTAGGTTTTGACAACTGCAGGAAATTATGTTATTATCATTATTTATGTTAAGTTGGTTATAATTAATATCATAATGTTGTTTTAGGATTTTATTATTGTGTTTTTTATTATCATATCAAGATTATCAATGCAGCTATAAATAAGTTTCAGTGTTTTTTATTAATAAATTTGCTAAGGGAATTATTAGTTGGGAAGTGTTTTTGAACTCGATTAAGGGATTAATTGCCTAACTTGGTACTAACCATTTGATAAATGGTGGTGTGTACCAAATTATTTATCTATTTCAATTATGTTTGGTATTATGATTAATTTGTTTATGATATTTAATATCCTTGCAATTATAGCCGCTGTTTTTTAGGGTTGTGTTGTAGTAATGGCCATGTTGATAGAAAATGTTTTCAGTTGAGGAATTGTTGTTTATTCTGTTTTAACTGAATGTGGTATACATTTAATAATAGATGGTAGATGATTTGATATAGGATGTATGTAGATAGAGTTAGTTTTACATATGGAGAGTAGGTATAATTAACTAAGTCAAGTGTAACATTTAGAAAGTCAACTTTTTGAGGTTGGTATTTACTATTACTTTAAGATTATAGTTCTTCCGTAATCTATGTATGTATTTACAAATTCTATATACTTTCTAGTTTGTGGAATTATGGATAATATCTGTTATCATGATGTGTATTCGTGACCCATAATTGCACACTTTTAATGACACTCATTTATAGTATGCAACACTTCTATATCCTGTTAATGTTGGAAATGGCCATTGTTTGTTTCCTGTTATGCAGAACAATTTAGTTTTTATACAGCCTGCACATATAACTATTCCCATTATACTGTGAACATTTTGTTAAATTCTGGCTGGTAGTTTTTGGACAAAATTAAATATATATTTTTTTTTTAAGATATACACTGTGTTTTAAATTATTAATCAGGTAACATTTATATATATATATATATATATATATATATATATATATACGCGTCGCTCATTCACTAATGAATTAGAGCACTCTGGCTATTGGGCATGTATAATGATAATATACATGCTAAAAAACCTGCCTTCTTCTACTGAGCGCCCATAGCCCAGAGGTTAGAATTGCCAACTGACACCATTTTGGTCAGGTTTCAATCCTAGGTTAAAAGCAATCAAAGTCTGACCGTACTGATGAGCTGTGATACAACGAAACAGATCTGTCTGCAGATGACTAATATATATATATATGTATGTGTGTGTGTGTGTGTGTGTGTGTGTGTAATAAACACATATTGTGTATTTAAACAGGAAATTTCTTAAATTTAATTGTTGACTTTTCTAAATTACCAATAATACTTCTTAGACAAGAAGGAAATTCTGTCAAAAATTTCGTGATGTTCTTTAATAATAATATGATCCAAGTCAATCATTAAAAGTAATCAATGTATACATATATATATATAATGTCAAGCTCACAAAGTTTTTTGTTATCAATGAAAATTGTTTTATTAAAAATTAAAAATTTTATTGGAATCTTCTGCATAAAAAATTATATTTTTTACACCACCATTTTTTTACTTTTCACTTTTCACTAAATTTGTGTAAGTTCAAAAAAAAGTTACAGAAATATTAAAACTTCCACAATTTCTTCTATCTTTGTTCTTTTTTTTTCAAAATCATGAAAATCACTCATTCCTTTGAAAACACAACTTATACCCTGAAATTTATTCACTGCATGCCATAATAATTGCAGTAATTAAACTGATGCAATACTAAGTTTAATGAACATAATTACAGTAATATTCTTTCTTTTAGTTCCTATCTTAACACTTGTTTTGGGTTCAAAAATTTACAAAAAAGAAACATGAATTTTAGCATGAAACAGCAGGATATTTTTATGCCATGGAAGTTTGGGTCAATTTGAAAATAATGCCACCAATTTTTTTATATTGTTCTAGAAATTGCTGTTGGTGGTGGAACAGTACAGACTGATCCTTCCAGCCAATAACCTATAATTATTATGTCTTACTTTGTTACAGATATTAACTCACTGACAACTGAGCAAATGGGAATCTGACATGAAAATATTGCAAAAGTTTGTCAGTCAGTTATGCGTCATACATGATACACGCTTGGGCGGTCATGTCTTGAAATAGACATGACTAACTGGGCAGAAGATTTTCCCGCAGTTGGTTTCCATTACTTTCTGGTGTAGACTGGTTGCTAACCAAGGCTACAGAACCCAATCTATTCTGCTATTTAAAGCATAACTGGAGGGAGAAGAGATGTATTAATACCTTTCCCAAGGTTATTTTTGCATCAATAAATGCAACAAATTCAGCTGGAGATTGAATTTGGCTCTTCAATTTCTTGTTCCAAGCTGATGTCTACTGTAACACAATGCAAACGTTTGTATCTGATTAGAAAATTACAACAAAATTCTACATACCCACAAAAAACATTATTAGTCAAGTATATAATCTATTATTTTTAACAATTGTTTCACATTATTTTACAAGCTTGTTGATGTCATTTTCATAGAAACTTTGTTTTTGTTGGAAGAAGTTTGTAATATAATTTTCAACTGACTGTACCCAGTCTAATTTTTTATCATTTAAAAGGTTTTGTATAGATCAGAACAAATTAAAATTCAAAGTAAGTAAATCAACAGAATACAGTCTGTGGTTTCCCATTTTAACTCTTTAAGCTTATGTAAGGTCTGTTTTGCAACAGAAAATGACACATTTTTGATTTGCCAAAATTGGCTGTTTCTCTTGAACCCATGAATCTTCAAATAACAAAAGTCGACTGAGATATCAATTTTCAGACTCTTAGCAATCTCTTCTGTCAAAATCTTCAGCTTATTCTCCATGATGACAAGTTGTCTTCATTGTTGTCAGAGTGTCACCCAGAATGTGGTTGATAATTCTGATTAAAATCATTCTGGCAAACTCTGACAAACCACTTTTTGACTGTCCAAAAAGCTGGAGCCTGAGCCAAATAAAGCTCTTGAATGTTTTCTGTCACAATTCCTTTCTGAAATTTATAGAGCATAATATGAGAAAAGTATTATTTTTTATCTTTCATTTTTAAGGCATTCATTTGTTGACAAACCATCAACATTCAACAAAGTCTGACTCTCAACTCAACAATGAAAGGTTTCAATCTAAACACACTAGAAACCGGCACCAAATCAAATGCCAGTGTCTAATTGGGTTACATTATATTAACAATGAAAACAGACACAAACTTTTGCACTGATCTGATACAAAGCAGAACTGCATCATTGAATTCTTCCATGTAAAGGAAAGAATATTTACTGAACATTTATGGAGACCCAACAGTGGCAACAGCAATGAGTGACATATTCCAGGTTGTCTTTTACAGCTGTCAGCTCCTGAAATGAAAGCTTTCCTTCATTGCTGACAAAAATGCATATCCATGGCTGCCATGATAGTGTTTTGTAGCTAAAAACTCAATCTATCCACAAATGTTTTTATGATCTCTATATCTGTTGTAGTTTCCATGGAAATAGAAGGAATTTTTTTTTTTGAGTATCCCTTGTGTTTAATCAGCCACTGTAAGACAGTCATTGATTTTATTAGGATCACTAACATCTATTAATTGTCTTACAACACTATCTTATTTTCTACCTATGAGCAGAAAACACATTTCACCACACAAAAAATACACTAAAATACAATTTACTTATAGTTAGAGATAACAATTTAAAGTCAAATTTATGCAATTATTAGAAAATATATCTCTCTAACTACACACCAATTTTCATTTAATTAAGTCACACACATGCTGCACTCTACTCGCAAACAAATTTTAAACCAAACTCAAACATACCAGGGTGCTGGCCATTATTGACATGGCTCACTTGTCACAGGTGTCTACAACTACATCCTTGCATTTCCCTTATATAGGCTATAGGCTATAAGAGGAGCCAGACGCATTGAGAATGACACTTGACACAAACATGCTAACCACAGAGGCTACTAGAGAGCATGGCTGACTGCCTGTTCAATCATTCAGTCAGTTAAGTGCCATACGTGAAACACGCTTGGGCGATCATGTCTCTTTCAAGACATGACTGACTGACTGGGCAGAAGATTATCCCGCAGTAGGTTGCCATTGCTTTCTGCAGTAGACTGGTTGCCAGCCAAGGCTATAGAACCCAATCTGTCCTGTTATTTAACCCATAACTGGAAGGAAGAGACAGATTAATACCTTTCCCAAGGTATTCCAACTGGAATTTGAACTCGGCTCTCCGATTTATTGTTTCGAGCCGATATCCACTGGACCACCACGCACATCCATTAACCATTAGGCTGTAAAAATGACCTCCTGTAAGGAAAAAAAAAGAATGGACTCCACTATCAATGGGACAAGACCAAACAGTTAGCCAACAAGCAGTCAGTTGTATCAGATATATTATCTTTCACACACTGATTTTTCTTCTTGTATGCAGTATACTCAAATGTTACACTATATGACTTACCAGAGACATTTTCATATTTTGTAAATGAAAATATATCTTTGATCATTTCTTCAAACCAGTGTTTAAATTGTTTTTTTACTACAACCAACTTCCACCTTGAATCGCCTACAGCAAAAACATTTTCTTATCGGATTCAGTGAATTACTTCAGGACAAGCATTTTCTTGAAAGATTGTAGAAGTTAACAAGGTCGTAGGGTTGTGTGTGTATTTTAGGTGAAGGTGCATGTGGTAAAATAATATTATTATTCTAGTTGTCTGAATTTATTAAGGGATTATTTCCCCTTCATAGAAAAACTATTTGCACATAAATGAATGTAACAAACTTGATTCATATTTGAATTCGTCTCTCCAGTTTATGACTAGGAGATGCTATCTATTACTCCACTGTGCCAGTAAACTCAGACACAAATTGGGCTGGTTGGTTTCTGTGTTCACAACTGTTGTTGGTGGGTAATATTAATATTAGTACTAATAATGATGATTTTAATATTGGAAACAAGTTTAGGCACTTATTTAAAAAAAACTGATTCCTTTCTCATATGAAAAAGAGAAATTCATAATTTAATAACAAGTCAGTTTTTTCACTTCCTAGCTTCAGAAACATCTTGTAACAGTCTGCCATTTCCATAACAAAGATACCGTCATTGATGTTTCCACTCTAGTACAGCAAAGAAAAAAATGAAACCTTACACACTCGGTGTATTATATAATAGGAAAATGCTGTATTATGTATAAATAATATTATAATAAAGGTTCACACTCCTCCCTGCTATATTGAAGAGGAATAGCGGTTTATCTCTTGTTTCCTGTTAAGGATTGGATTTCAGATTCTTTCTAAAGTCTTCTCATTCTCTTTCACTCCCAGTAGCTTCTTGTGTTTTAGTGGCATTATTGCCTTACTTAGAGTGAATTGATTAAAAAAGGGCACAAAAAATAAAGTGGAAAATCTTGTTAACACATTAACTACAGATAAGGGAAATTTCTGTAATGGCAGTTCTCTGACTCAAATACAAATGATAGAAATTTTTACCACATTGAACTGGTTCACTTCCTCAACAAACTAGCAATAAAGTATGAAAATATTTTCCTTTGACAAATTTTAAAACTTATTTACTATCTCTGCTCCGTAGTTGATGCTACATATAGTGTAAGAAATTTGTATGTAAATGTTGTGATTTCTATGTGACAGAAGTAATGTTAAAGTTTTGCAAATTCTAAAGTACTAAATATTAAGTTATGGTTAATTTGTAACCATAAATTATGTCAGTACATGAACATCTGCTAAAAATAACAGCAACCAGGACAGCAATTTAAGATGATTAAAGATAATAAAGAGCATAAAATAACAAAATGATTGACACAAATAAACAACAAAGCATTGAATTATTTGTTAGGAATCAAACATAGTGAGTAAGGTCTATTAGAAAACAAACAATGAAAATGGGAATTCAAACTCATGGCTAAATATATTGAGAGACAAAGGTGGATTTTTCAATGTGGTTTGGCTCATGGCTGAAATAATCAGCTTTGTGGAATGCAAAGGAGCATTGTCTTGCAGGAAGATATTCTTTAATTTAAAGCATTTTGGTTATGAAAAAAAAATAGTCTTATCCAAGAATTGTCTGCATTTATCTTGCTATAATTGTCAACTTTGAAGGGACTTCAAATTTAACCACTTACAATGTTAGCTCCCAAAATTACTCCATCTTCCCACACTGTTATCTTTTGAGTTGTGTTGATTAACAATTTCCATGAAGGAATCAACTTCTGGCCCAACTAATATAGCTTTACATTCTTTACTAAAGCTTATTGTTGAGAAATCAGTTTTCAGGTTCTTCACCCAACTTAAGTTTCTCTTTGTGATGTTCACTTAAAGGTAGTAATTTGGCTGCTCTAATTTCCTTAGCCAACGTCCTTAATTTTCAGCTTCTCTTCTGTTTACTTTTACTTTTCTTGCTTATGACCCTTTTATACTTTCTTAACTTTCATTTGGTAACATTTTTAAAGCCAGTTTTTCTTGATCTTATTTTACCAATGCTTTCAATTTCTTCTTTGGTTGTTCTATGATCTCTGTACAGTCATTTTTCATTTTCTAATGTTCACATCACTCAATAACTTTATAATATCTTGTTTCTTTTGAGGTTATGTCTGCCTTGCAAAGCAGGATAATCTTTACATATCTGAAATTAAATACTGTAAATATTTCTAACAAAACATGATAAGTATGTAGTATAATTCATATAGTATATCATATGAATAGTATATCATATAAATATATCCTGAAAATTTTACCAATGTCAGTTTGTTAATAACAATTATGCTACAAATGAATTAACTCGCATAAAAAATTTGATGAAGTGTGTGTGTGTGTGTGTGTGTGTGTGTGTGCCTGCATTTACAAACTGTGCCTCCTCTGCTCTGAGGGACACAGATTCAATTCCTATGGAATAGCACATAATTTTTCTTTAATAAGATTTATTGAATATTTAGCACAGTAATAATATACTGTTTAATGAATAAACGGAGTGCCTACTCAAAAATGAGTATCCACTAAAACTAACATTTATAGTGACACAAACATACACACATATATAGGGTGCAACGGATGAATTGTGGTCTAAATTATGCAAAAATAAAATTAATCCTGACGTCTCATTTTAACAGATATATTTACCAAAAATACCTTGAAATACTAAAGAATAAATTTATTTAATAAAATCACCATTGGCTTCAACCACAACTTTGGAATCTCTTGTAATTATTCTGGATGGTCTCCTTGTTTGTAAATGCTGCTATAATCCATGCCTTCAGTGAATATTTGTCATTACATAAAGTTTGTTGATCTCTCACTCAACTCCACCCTATACATAATAATTAAGGAGGTTAAGGGGTGATGTAGGTCACAGAAATTGTCTGATAGCCATAACTGCATTCTCCTGCTTGTATGGCATCATGCAGAGGCCTGTTGTCAGACATAGGGTCCACCAGCAGCCACCCTCTTCACCCAGAGTAGAACTACTTCCTGAAGACACTTGATATAGGCCTCTGTGTTGAGTCTGAGGCCCTGTGGAAGATGAATGAAGGCATAATGTCAACATCATTCATGATCACTCCAACATCTTTGTAATCACCATTTTTCCAAATCTTCTGCACTGTCCTTAGATTGACACCCACCCTGAAATGTTCATATTCCTGGTGAGCTGAATTGCATCATGGGGCTCTCTTTCTCACAGATGGTGCCCAACTGACCATACTATACTGTGCACTTGAAAAAATAAAAAATAATCAACATGTATATACAAAATTAAAAATATAAAAAAGGCGACAATTTACTCATCTCACCCTGTACAGTTCTAAATAATTGAATTTTTTACATATTTTATTACTGCAAACACCATTTTTAGTGGATACCCCTATTCAACTAGAAGTTTT
The DNA here is from genome assembly GCA_037127315.1 of Ascarosepion bandense. NCBI lineage: Eukaryota > Metazoa > Mollusca > Cephalopoda > Sepiida > Sepiidae > Ascarosepion > Ascarosepion bandense. The sequence goes on along the minus strand of JBBBDQ010030258.1, from coordinate 3,953,582 downwards.
GTTTTATTTTAAACAGTATTTATTTATTTTTTTAAAAATTGTTTCACTCCAAGCAAGGCGGTGCCACCACTGATGCACAGGGGGCTACGTAAGAGAGTAAAAGTTTAAGCAAGAGAGAGCAAAGAGAAAGATGAACCAATTGCAAGGGATGTCAGAGAAAGGGCAAGAGAAGGATGGGATTACCAGTGTGAAGACAGTTGTGAGGGTGGAGTGAAAAAGGAAAAAACCAGATACACGAGGTGATGGGGAAAGGACGAGGGAAGGACTGAAGTCAAGTAGACAAGAGATGGGAATTGACATTGCATTTAAATTCATGGAGGTTATAGCCGTCAGGAAAGAAAGTATACAGAAGGGAATTTTACAGGCGGTAAGTGTGAGAAAAGAAGCTGATGGTGTAGAAGTGTCGGAGACATTTGGTTGATTTAACTGTAAAAGGGTTGGACCTTGTTGCTAGTCTGATTGCTTGAGTAAATTCTTATATAGAAGGTACCAGTGACCTAAGCTTGTCTGAGCAAAAGCCATGAAAATATTTATAGAAGAGACAGAGAGAAGCCTCATTCTGCTGGTGAGAAAGTGGCTGGAGTTGAGCTGTCAGGTTGGGACCGATCATATTACATTATTTTGTTGACTTTTCTGCACACCTGGGAATACTTGTTAAAGAAAATATGCCCTCTGGCAGGATTTGAATCTGGCCTTCCTTGGAGAAGAAACCACTGTCTGATTCAGCATCCATTAACTGCTTGGCTACAAAGAGCTTCACAATTAAATAAGGTTCTGTTTTGCCTTTAAAACACAGTTACAGTTCAAAATTAATTCAGAAATACCATGACTTTTCAACTTGTGAAGACTACCAACATGCCAAATCCTGCCTTCAAGATATCCAAAGCAACAGCCTAAGCTTTACTATTCTTATCTAGAATTTGATAATCTCTTTCAGTAATAACCATTAATATATAGTGGGTTATCCGTTCTAGTGAAGTATAGTTGTGTGTTGAAACAGATTAACTGAATTTAGTCTTGTTAGTAGATAGCCCACTATAAGGAGGGTATAAAACAAGAAATCAAATTGTGTATAGAAACAACATTTATATATATATATATATATATATATATCAATTAAGGTTTTTTACAAATAAAAGTAATGTCTTTTGGTTGGTACAAATGTTGTTAAAATGTTCATAGCAGTAAATGCCGAAAAGAGTTTGTGCATATATATGTGTGAGCGTTTGTCTGTTAGGAATGTCTTTGATGTCTTTGCTCAGTTCATCAGGTAAGTGGCTCAGTGAACAGTGAAGAAGAAGATGAGAGAGAAAGGAGAGGCGAGCATGATGTGGTTGCTTGACATGGTCAAGGGATGTGGTCAAGGGACATGCTAATTATGCTCGTATTTTCTCAACTGGCGATACTTCCTGTGTCGGATTTTTATTTTGTCTTTGGGGGTCCAAACAAGTCATTTGGGAATTCACACCCGGATTTAATTCTGGGCTTCCCATTGGACGATCAACAAAATTCACCTCGACTTGCAAAAAGAGTCCATAAAAGGAATTTGATATTTATTTTGGTTTTCTGCCCAAACATCTGTGTGGAGCCAGATGCACAAAGACCAGTTTTGGTCATTTGCTTTCTGGACCTCTGAGGGCAAACATCCGGTCCCTGGTATCACCACAAATACATCAGCAGTTAACCTGAAGAAGTGAAAGCCATATTGCTTACCTGAAAGAAGACCCTGTGAGGTGAGATGCTTAACCAATTCAGAGTTGATCAAAGTGACAAGTAATTTGGCAAAAGTAGTAGAAGGCTAATAGGTTTGTAGTTAGAATGATCAAATGGCTCATAAGCACATCTCTTAATAATTATTGCAAGAATACCATCAAGTCCATATGCCTTGTGGGAATCCAGTTCTCTGGTTCGTATCCTTATGTAAACAAAAGTAACCAAAGACAATACAAACTATCCATTCAAATATGAATACCCATTAAAAATAATGTTCAAAACAAATAAATTTAAATATGTTGGGTGATACCATTTCATAAGTTTCCGTAAAATTTTGTAGTATTGTCTTCAGTTATGTTTGTTTACATTAGGATACAAACCAGAGCCGAAATGAATGGAAATGTGTATTCATATGACTTAATTCAACTTTGTTTACCATGAAATCTTCTGTGGTCGAGTGGTAAGACATGTCAGATCTAATGACGACATCTCCCCAGCATGTGAAAGTTGCATCTTCAAATTCTGTTGGAAAATAAATATTTTCTTCACAAGATTTCTCAAATATTCAGATCAGTGGATATAAAATGTATTGTTTAATTATAGAAAAAACAGACTATCCACTCAAATACAAATGCAAAAATAATGTTCCAAAAATATAAATTTAAATATGTTGGTTGATACCATTTTGTAAGGTCATCTAAAGTTTTGTGTATAAATATATATATATATATATATATATATATATATATATATATAGATATATATTTAAAACAAAAACAAAAAAAACTTTAATCCAAAAGGAAAAGCAGGAAGGTAAATCCCAAACACCCGATCCTAATTAATATTAATATTTTAATATTAAAAAATGATACAGGTGGAGGGCTCAATGTAATTATTATTTAAAATACAGAGCCAATTATAAAACTTTGTTTGATATATATATATCTTTTAAACAAGTTGTGTTAAACAATAGAAACAATATAGTCTTATATATTTTCTTTTGAATTTTTTCATATTTTCTGTTTAAACTTTTTATTTCATAATTATATTTGTATAAAAATAGTCCAAAAGTTGTCCTAGTACTTACGAATGTCATCGTTCATCATCAGGGACTATATCTTCACGTGTGCATGTTGCTTACATTAATACTGTCTTTGAATTTAAAACTTCTTCATAACGTTTATTTATTTTCTTTTAAAATGTTGTAACACATTTCCTGCTACAAAGCAATATTTGATTTTTAAACTGTAATATAGAAAAAAAAATTCAAAAGAAAATATATAAGACTATATTGTCTCTATTGTTTAACACAACTTGTTTAAAAGAAAAGATGCTGCCAAAATATACGTACTTTATATATATATATATATATATATATATATATATATATATATATATATATATATATAAACACACACACACACAAGATGCATTCAAATAGTATCCAACTTTTGGGCATAAAACAATCAATTTTAAACATTTCACAAAATTTATTTAATCACCTTCAAAATATTCCCCTTGGGAGTTCATTCAATTCTCTCAGTGGTCCCGTCACTGCTGGTAACACCTCTGGAATGCCTTCTCTGGAATGTTATGAAGCTCTACCATTCCATTCATAATTACTTGTTGCAACTCAAATTACTTCCCTTTCAGTGTGGTTTTCAGATTGGAGAGAAGTCAGCAGTTACAGTGACAACTTGGCAGAGTAGAGAGCTTGTCAAACAAGAGGTGCGTTGTTCTTGACCAGGAACTCTTGGATTATGTGGGCAGAATAAACAAGTGCAGTGCTGTAGTGAAGTTGCCCATTCTATGCTGCCCACATGTCTCACCACTTTCAACACACAACATCACAAAAGTGCTGCATAAATGTTAGGTTGTATTTCTTATTGTTTGGCTTTGTGGTGCGTATTCATGATGTACAATACAACAGGATTCAAAGAACCAGGTCAACATTACTTTCACGTTGGTCCGAATCCGTCACACTTTATTGACTGATACTTCTATTGGGAAGACTTGAGCTTGGTTTCTGAGTCATAACCATAAACCCATGTCTCATCACCAGTAATGATGGTCTTCATGAAGTCTGAGTTGTGGTTTGCACAATCTATCATGTCCTGAGTGATTTTCATTTGGAATTATCTCTGCTGCTCCATGAGCACCTTGTGGATGATTTTTACTGACACTCTTACATATGCACAAAATCTGTTAAAATTGAATGCAATGATCCTCTGCTGATTCCTATTTCACAAGCCATTTCCTGTATTGTTACACGATGATCTTCTATGAATATTCATCAAAATTTTTCAACTGGCTCTTCATTTTGGCTTGTGGATGATCTGCCTGAGCATGCCTTGCTCTCCGCTGAGGTGTAACCATGTTTCAAGTGGTTACACCACTCCTTGGTTTGAGCTTTGCTTGTGGTATCATTACTAAAAGGCTACTGAATATCCCGGATGGTTTGGGCTTAAGTATAACCAAGCTTTTGAAAAAAGAAAAATGACATTATCCATTCAATGTGTTCAGTAATCTTGATATTCAAAATATTTCAATAGAGACTAATATTCAAATATGTATTTTTATTATTGGCTTATATTATAACATTTATTTATCACTATCCATTTTTTTGAATACTACTAAAATATTCTGATAATCTTTTTAAATGATTTGTGAGCATTCTTATAGTTGCCAACACTGTTTGTTTATAGATATGTAATTTAGAATAAAGCTCATTTCGTCTTTTTGCCTTGATAAAGTCCATCACAGGCCAAAACGCGTAGGTGATTTAAATACAGTTTTCCTCTTGTCTTTATTTTATTTAACCATCCTGTCCTTAATCTCAGATCATAACTGAGTATATTTTTACATATATGTATATATATATATATATATATATAATTTTTTTTTCTTCATTTGTAAATGAGTTATTACATGACCTAGGTTTCTACCATGTGGTGTTTTCAGGCAATTTGCAATAATTGATTTTACTGTTTACAGTTTTGTCTTTTTTTAAGCGTGCTCACGTAAAAGTGATTTTTTTTTAACACTCATGTGACGGGGAATTTTTGAATGTGCAATTTTTAAAATTACAAGAAATTATAATTATAAGCCCACTCCCAATTTCATGGTTATGTATATATGAATCCATGAAATTGGGAGTGGGTGTATAATGACTTTTTTCTAAACTATAAAAATGCTTTTAAAACCAGATGCAAATTTATCAATAGGTTATATATATGTGTAAAAAAATTCAGGTAGAATATACCTGTAAAAGGACAATATGAATAAAGACAAAAGGAAAACTTTAATTAGCCAATGGACTTTGTTCTCTGAGGGACTTTCTCATGGCACTTGCCTCAATAAAGTCTTTCAGAGGACAAAACATGTCAGCTAAGATAAGTTTTCCTTTTGTCTTTACACACACACACACACAGACACACACAAAAAGAAAAGAAAGTTAGCCATAATATTATTTCCAGAACAAAAAAAAATTACCAAATAAAAGATCAGGAATAATGTCCAGATGTGATCACACCATAAAATACATATTAGGATCATACAAACCTGGATGAAAGTGTTTAAGATCCTTAAGTAACTCCTTCCTAATTTTGAAATTTCAGTTATTTTAAACTTCCAGTTGCATGTATTCAAGAATCCTTATATGTTTGAAAAAGTTTGAAAATCAGCTAATATAAATCGTCTGAAGATACTGAAAAGTTGAAATCAACGTTGTTTAAGTAACTGGTTTCCAAATGAAAAATATTCAAAAGCTCTACATTATATATGCATTGAGCTCTTTTTAATACAACTGTATACTGGTCTAATTTAATTATGTCCAAAAACTGATTAATGGTAAATATATATCAGGCCAAACATTGTAGTTTATATTAACAGAATAAGTTGCAGTTATTAATCATAGATCAGTAAATACAGAGAGAGAGAGAGAGAGAGAGAGAAAGAAAGAGTGTATTTTGCAGAGTCACATTCAAGAAGGACGGTAAGAAATTTTTTTCATTCTTCTTGATAATTTGCCATTATAAGTGTTCAATGGTGTAATGAAGCATCACTTTACAAAGAACAATATAAAATATTATTTGAATGAAAACAAAAAAAAATTAAAAAATGAAAGTTTTCTTTCATAAAAATAAATGCATCTAGCTGTTTCTGAGTTTTGAAAAAGAAAGCAATACTTATGAGGATTTTAGTTGATTTTAATAAAATAAAAATTGGTTTAGTTGAGGTAAATCGTGTTTAACTTGAATCACTGTCTCTTCACATGCTCAATACTTCCTTTTCAAGATAAACAGAAATTGGTAATATTTACTTTCCGTCAAGAAATAATGTCAGATTCAACATTGATGAGAGTATTAATGAAAAAGTAGTAGTGACATCATTATTTTATTTTTAATAAAACAGATATTATTTCTGAAGATGAAAACAATGGAGATATGAATTTTATTCAGCTGAACTCAATGTGAAACAATATAATTGAACTTATGTTAGAATCAAGACAAATGTGTCAAATCCAGTGAACAAAGAATGCAAACTAGTGATGCCAAATTCTAAAATGAAGCATGTTATTTCTCCATTATTTAGATTAGTATCCTCATCTTTCTGGTTTTTGCTATCGCATTTCAGCTGTTGTGCACTTTGACACTCCTGGAGTGTAATTCCTGACTGCCATCCAATCTCATATCACCTCACCAACCTCAGTTAAGATCAGAGTCCACAACTCTACACAATAATTAACTGTGAATTTCAAAACCTTTCTTTGGTTGTACTTTTTTTTAAAATAGTTATTTCACCCCTAGCAAGGCAGGACTGTCACTGGTACACAGGGGGTTACAGTGAGAGAAAAAACAAGGTACAGTGGATGTTGAAAAAAGGATAAGAGAAAGATGGGAATCAAGGAGGCAGGGAATTAATGTTGCATTTAAACTTTTGGAGATTTTAGCTATCAGGGAAGCAAGCAAATGGAAGAGAATGTTGAAGCTATACACTTTAAAATATTATTAGTACTAACAGAAGGACGAGTTATCTTTCCTAATCTTATTGTTTGTAATGATCAGTTGTCTGCCCCTGATTTTTCTAGGCGATGTGGTTGTAAAAAGGAAAATAAAATGGTTTAGCATATAAAATGTTTTTTTTTTTTAATCATATCACCCTGAGCAAGGTGGTAATGCCACTGATGTGCAGGGGGCTATATAAAAGTGAAAATATTGGAAAAAAGAAAGCCGGAAACCACATCCTAAACAGGGAACAAGGGATGAGCCTCTACACCTGTTCAATACATGTCTTGTGCATCTCCTTAAGAATGTATTTGTTTTTCACTTAATTTTTTCCCAACTCTGAGATGGAAGCTGCCACACACACAAAGATATGTCCAAATTTACCCTTAGAAATTTTATCCTAACAGGGAGTTCCAAAAACGGTATAGTATGCATGTTGCCTAGACTACATATTTTTTAATTCTAGACTTGTTGTCAACCACAGCTAGAGAACCCAGTCTGCCCTGTTATTTAACCCCAAAAGGGTGAGGAGCAGAGACAGATTCACACCTTTCCCAAGGGTATTTGTACAAACAGAATTCAAATCTGGCTCACCAATTTCTCATTTTAAGCCATCATCAATTCCACAACCTGCACATTCAAATTCAGTATATAGACAAATAGATATTTACTAAGCTTAGTTTAATCTGGATCAGGATAAAATAGAGAAAATATAGGTTAAGAAGATTTTGCTGCACCAATATTTTGCACTATGTAATTTATGCAAGAAAATAACAAAGTTCTGAATTAAACTTAATGTCATCAAGGAACCTTTGTTCTAAAAGGAGTTAATCTATGGTGACCCCAATATATACTGGACTTACCTTAAGAAATACAAAAAGCAGGTTTTGCAATTCCTGTCATATCAGAAGGTTGACCTGAAACATAACCTTGTAGCCAGCAGCTGTAGAGTTAGGCCTCAAAGATATCGGTTGCTGTTGCAAAATATAAACAAGAGGTCAACCCAGCTGAGCTTAGGATGTGCCCACACAGGATAACTAGGTGACAGGAAGTTATATAAGCACCCTACCCAAGAGGTGGGGGTGTACAGTCTCTCAAATTACCACAAGAAGAAAATCGACATTTGAACTTTGCTTATTTTGTTTAGCGGCATATCAACTTTGATGGGTTTTTAAATGCCAAATCTAAATATTTTCTAAGTAATTTTATGCTTTCAACTACCAATATTTTGTACATAATTTCAATCCAGTTGACCCTTAAGTCACTCAAGCTATCAGATAAACATTAGGAGCAGGTCATTCCACAGTTTCTTCATTCTATGCAATCCGTTATGTACTACAACAAATCGAACATCACAAGAATGTTTTTTAAATTTCAGAGACACACAACCCATGGGAACTCTCTGCCATCTTAGTTGATTAACTCAGAGCTGGTGTTGTTGCGATGATTCCTTCATACTACTAAGAATGACCCCTTAGTGGATTGGGTTAACCTGATTGATAGTAATCAATCATTTGCATGGGTCAGATTCCCAGATCGGAAAGAATCAACTTGTGTTGGTTCAAGACTTGGCCCCAGATTCTGTTGATTCTGAGACATTTTCACCCCAGCAGACTTCTCGGCAGTCCTTTGTGGAGATCCCTTCTGAACCAGCATCTACTGAGCTGCCAACCATACAAAATGAACCTTTGGTGAGCCCAGAAAGTGACCCTGATACAGAAGACTATGATTTATCATTCAGAGAGATTGCGCAAACATTACGGAGCTCAGATTGTGTGTTAGTGTCCCCAAAAGAGTATGGTTGGGACTAAAATAAGTACTCTCTTTCAGTGTGGGAGGATGTTATAAATAAGACATAGATGATGATGCTCCCTTACGACACTGTATTCATTTATGGCTCCTTCTCTGGATTACGATAATCAGCCATATTTGAGAATAACAGGAATGCATGTGATGTGAATCCTGCTTGCATCTTGCTGAATAAAACTTGGATGAGCTTATCCTTTGAGTCTCATCGCCTATGTTCCTAAAGAATTAATGGATTTACTTTTAATTCAACATTTTTATTGAAATGAAGCATGCCAGATCAAATGATGATTTCTCCTACAAAGGATGCAGCCTGTTCAGATCCTGCCACAAAGCACATCATCTTTAAGTGTTCTCAGGTGTGAAAGACAGTAGATATAATGCATGCAGTTTGAAATAAAAAAGAGGGTGTTGATTTCTAACATGGTTATTGACTAAAAATAATAATACCTGAAGTAATAAAACTAGATGCATACACACACTATATATATATATATATATAGTCTTAAATTGTAATGATGTTTAGTGCCCAAATTGCTGTTTTTTTCAGTAGTTTACTGGTAAAAAGGCATTTTAGGCAAGCAGGTATATTTGTCATAAAGTGCTTGATATCACGATAGAGATAGAGCGTTAATAGAATTAATGTGGAGAGGGTTTTTCACTTAACTGACCAGTGTTGCTTCAGTCATGCCAGCTTCAAAGTTTCATGAAGTCATTATTGTGATCTTTTCAGGGTTTTTGTTTTTCTGATAAATTTACACCCACACACATGAGAGTGAAACTTTAAGATTATAGCTTGATACATTAGGTGAATTTTGATCTGAAATTTTCACTGTATATTGTTTGGTATAAGTGATTTATTCACCTTTGGATTAAAATGGATTTGCAAGAGATTATGTTGAAAAAAAAAAAAAAATATATATATATATATATATATATAATTAAATTTGCTTTTTATTTAAAATTAATATTGTTTACATAACAACACAGAAATTTTTATGTTTCGAAATTTTATCTCGTCATCAGGCAATGTTGGTTCATTGTTGTGAAAATGATTTTCATTTGAATATAAGAAACAATACATTTGTTATTTATGGATGTGGGAAGACAAAAAAATTAAGGTGTGTGTTTAATTTAACTAATCAGAATAGAGATTCACTTTAAATTTGAAAACAGTTATATTTTTGGAGATTACATGATTTCTTCTTTGAATCTGAATAGCAAAAGTGTCAGTCAATCAAAACCTCTTCAAAAACTGCATTTCCATTGATGTATTCATTATTGTTACAAAATTCTTTTAGTTTCCTCTGTAGCTCATCATTTTCTAAAACTAAAAAGAAAGAAAGAAAACATTTTATATTCTTGATCTGACTAAAAGGGACCTTTGAGTGTAATTATACTACTTTTATTTTCATTCAGAATGCATTTTATTCTAATTTTGCATAAATTTTTTTCTTAATTTGTAAAAATTTTTTTAAAATATCTATTTATTTATTAAAAATTTTAATATCCATTTTATTATTTTTATTAAATCTATTATATTATTATTATATTCTAATACAACTTTTAATATAATACAAATTTTTAATATCTATTTATCAAAAATCTAAATATTGACTTAATTATTTAATATCTATTTCATTGTTATTCTTTTATAATATAAACACATATATTAGATATATCTTATGAAGAATCTTTTTAACTATATTCTAAGGTGAACATTTTGTAATGTTTACATATGACATTTATTTAATAGATTTTTGTTTTTAAGAAATTCAATAATATATAGTTTTTCATATAGACACAAGGGGCATGGGTCATTTAAAAACTTTCATATTCTAGCTTTTTTTTAAAAATTTTCCATTTTAATGTGGGAGTTTTATTCATTTCTTTTAGATACCAATAATATTTCGATAGGGATATTCTATTTCTGTACTTATTATTATTAAATAAAGACATGTGTTGATAAAAATCATTTTTTCAGAGAGTTCTTAGTGCTACCCACAATAATATTTACATTATTAGGGTTTTCTATAGAAGAAGTTGTACATTGATAAACAATAGATTCTGTAAGGCACTTGTTTTCCAAAGGACACTCTATAGAGTTTCTACAATTATATTTATTATTGTCAAAATTATTGATTTTAGTTATTGAATAATTCTTATTTTCAGTTAGGTTTAAATTTGTATTTAAAACATTATTATTATGATTTTTATAACTTTTTCTAGATTATTCATACAACTATAACTTAATTTTAGAGTATTTTTATTGAAAATCTTACTTAATGGATTATTATTTGGAAAATGTTTCTTAATTAAATTGGAGAATTTTTTTCCTAATTTATTACTAACCATTTGGTTGAAAGTGATTGTATACCAAATAATATTTCTATAACTATTTTTTTATTAGGGGTAGATTTTCTCTTTTACATATTTAATATTTAGGCTTTTATATCCACTATTTTTAAGGCATTATTATAAAAATTACTATGCTTATTAAACACTTCTTCATTTACTGAATTTCTACTAATTCTGTATTCTATGGATGAGGGTACATGTTTAATAATGGATAGCAGATGGTTAGATTTTGGATAAAGGATTTGTAGTTGTTTTTTTATATGGTTGGCATATATACTTTTCTAAATCTAAAATCACATTGAGGAAATCTACTTTTTTATATTTGTATTAATAATCACTTTTAAATTAAGGTTTTCAAATTCCCTATATATTATCTTTCTAATTTTATCTATTTTAAAATCTGTGGAATTCCTCACTACCATAAGGACATCATCCCTGTATAATCCAATATCTTCAGTATTTATATCCTTATGGGCTGTAAGATTGTATAGCACCACAAATAAGTTAACCAAATTTGATGACTCAGCAGAGTCTAAAAATCCCATTGTTATATCAAAGTTATTTTCATTGGAATTAATTTTTCTCCACCGTTCTTTTTTATGAATGAGAACAGATTTTTTGCATTCATTATTATGTTTCTCTCCTCCTTCGATAAATCCGAATAAACAGTGGCAAATTCTAATGCGGTAACAAATAGTTTCCTTAATATCGATGGATAGTATTCCTCAATATTGAATTGGATTAAAAAACAGTTATTTTTTTCTTTTATATTACAAAACCAATTTGTTACATTGGTGGTATTATTCCATAATTCTAATTCAAGGTATTCCATAATTTGCTTATTTACTCTTTTGAGTATATTTTTACTAATTTTCTCAATCTCAGGTCTTGTGGGATTTATTATCCTAGTGGTAGGATTTGTATTAAAACTTTGCTCATGGTCTTTTATGATGATATAACACTCCTTTGTGCTGTGTTTTGCTACTCTATCTCAAATTTTCAGTTTATCAGTGATTATTTTACTAGAAGTATTTATATTATCAACTAAATTATCCATGTAAATATTAACTTTTTTTATAGTTCTTAGTTAAATTTTTCATAATCAAAGAATTTTATTCCTTTGGTGTTACTTTATAGAAATTAGCTGTTTTATCTGATTTCATGAATATTTTATCAGATGTTTTAATTTCTTTCACTACTTTTTCGAGGTGCTGTTGGAAATAATTTTTTCTTATATCAAAAGTGATATTATTTACTATATTAAGCAAGTCATTTTTCAAATCTGTACAACTTTTCAATATATGGGGCTGTTTTTTGGCTTTTAAAACCATATACTTCTTGTTCTTTAGGTAAATTTTCCTTATGCAAAAAGAGAGTTTGTCTGATGATCGCAAGAGTGTAAAACCCAGGGTTACAAACTCACACCTATCTATATGAATATGTCAGCTCTATCACTGATATTGAATGCTTTCAAATAAGTACCACGCATATATAATATATAAATAATATATATAACAAATTGCATATATATATATATATATTGATATTTATAATTATATACATACACTTTTCACACATACACACACACACACACACACACATATATATTATTGTTATAATAGCATACAATGCACCATCAGGCAGTAAAATGTGGTTCAGTTACGGGGTCATATGTACATTGATAAGGAAATTTAAAATTAAAATAAAAAGTGTCACCATATTAGTTGAATATAGAAGAGTGGGAGGTTATATAACTGAAAGGAGTTGTGGGTGTAGACTAATGAATATTGAGACATAAGAATGTAGCAATGTATTGTTTTGGCAGGAGGAAAGGAGGTGTCAGTTGTGTTAGTTTAAATAAGTATGAAAAAAATATGTAACCAATATATCTTTCGAGATATGACAAGATTGGAATTAATTATGGTGGCAGCAAGTAGTTATTTCATTATGTTGATTTAAGTTAATTAGTTTTCAGGAATTTAATAATTTGGATTTTTTCTTGTAAGCAAAACAAAAAACATTTTCCATATAAAGATTTATATGTTCTAGCTTTTGCTAATATCTTCTATTTTACTGTAGGCATTTTATTTGCATCTTTCAATTGCCAATTGTATTTGGAAAGAGAAGTTGAGTTACTACAGATTTTATTATTAAAGGACAACTTATGCTGATACAATTGTGACTTAAAAGTGTTATTTTTACTATCAATATAATGTTTGATAAGATTTGGATTTTCTGTAGTGGAAATGGTAACTTGATAGACTATAGAATCTGTAAGGCATTTATTTTGCAGAGGACACTTGTTTGGGTTATAACAATTGCAAGTATCAGTATTATTGTCATTTATAATAGAGTGGTTTTGATTGCTAATCTTTTTAGATTGTTTTAGGATCTTATTGTTATGTTTTTTATTATCATTTCAAGATTATCAGTGCAGCTATAACTAAGTTTCAGTGTATTCTTATTAAAAATTTTGCTAAGGGGGTAATTAGTTGGGAAGTGTTTCTGAACTAGGTTAAAAAATTTATTACCTAACTTAGTACTATTTGGTTAAATGGTGGTCTGTACCATATTATATATATATAAAAGAGTAAAAAATAAAACCGAGGCAACTCAAGTTTCAACCCCCAAACTGAACAATTGCCAGGCAGGTTCAATTTTTATCTTTCATAGTTTATAGCTTATCCCGTAAATATGGAGATCTTGTATTTTTTTATCTTCTCAATAATTTGTAAAATAAAAGACAAATAGAATTCCCAAACAAAAATAAGATGGGGCTCAGTAAAGAGAAATAAAATCTATATAGGGTGAGAGGAGAGAAATTTTGCTATTTGTTGGTGATCTTGATGATAATTGTTTACATGCTAAAAAGTATCCCATATTATAGAACCCAAAAGACATTTACTTCTGGTAAAAAGAAGAAAAGTAATATTTCTCAATATTTCAGGTCTAAGCCACAAGTTATACAAGATAAAGATTGAACCTAGTCTCACGATCATTCACTTTTGAGGGTGAAGTTTGGTTTGCCACAGTTTTATTAGTTATACTCTTTATTTCTTAAGTTTTACAGGCTCTACTTTGTATTGAGCACTTTTAATTGCCAGTTTTATCACAGTTGGAATTTTACCAACTACAATTGCATTTATAACATCATACACCCAAGGAAGCATGAACAGCCTACCAGCATTGATGAGGATACTGATATGAATAATTAAGGATATACTTATTTTAGATTTTATGTAAGCCCAAGTATAATCACAAAACAGCTGTGACAAATCTTGCATAGCTTGACATCACAAATAACTTTTGAGACAAACACCAGTCTGAAGACAGCATGAAAATCAAGATAAAAAATAAAGAGATGTGAAATAGTTCTCACAGATTTAGTTTTAATGGTGGGAGATGCCACTATCTTTGATTGGAATCAGTTGTAGCTTTTGTCTGGTTTTTACCACAATATTTTTGCTGATGAATCTTAAGGTTGAATAAACGAGCAAATGATTTCTTGCAAATTTGGCAGTCAAAAGCCTTCTCTCCAGTGTGTGTCGGTAAATGTTGGACAAGCAGGGAATAAAAATGGAACTCCTTTTTACAAAATTCACAAACAAATGGTTTATGTTTTTGCCGATGTTTTACAAGCTCATTATGCATTGTAAATGACTGATCACAGAAACTGCAGGAGTAAGACATTTTTCTCTTTGTCATTTTCTCCTGTATTTTCGGCGTAAGTTCTTCAGGAGAAGCAGAACTTAAGGACTGCACCTGATCAGGAACCGGATTTGAAGCATCTTTTTTAACTTGGTGAAGTGATTGTATCATAGAAGGCAAAGATGAAGGCTGTGTTTTTTTCATGTGTTGCTTTTGATGTACTTCAAGATTAAACAGGCGTGCAAAAGATTTCCGGCAGGTGGAGCAGGTGAAAGGCTTCTCCCCAGTGTGCCGTCTCACATGCTGTGTCAGCAAGCTCAAGTACTTGAATAGTTTACCACAATACTCACAGGTGTGCAACTGGTTGATTCTTTGCTTGGTTTTATTTTGAAGATGTGTAGAGTGTTTCCTATCTTCAGAGTCACCAACATTATCATATTTATTTGAGCTTTTGGCAAAGACATTCACTCTGGACTCACATTTGTTATAGCGAAGGTCCTGCAAGTTCTGAATTTGCTGATTACACTCCCTAGATTTCAGTAAAGTCTTTTTTGATTTCTCAAACAACTTCTTGTGTGTTTTCTGATGCAAGACCAAGGAATTACGGCTTGAGAAATTCTTAGAGCATTGGCTGCAGCGAAAAGAACCAATCTGTTGTCTGTGAATTTTAATGTGTTGTGTGAGGAGACTGGAATACCGAAAAGATTTTTGGCAGTATCCACAAACAAAAGGCTTTGTTACTGTATGTAACTTTATATGTTCATTTAATGACTCAGAATTAAAAAAAAACATTCCACAATATGAGCATGCAAAGTTGAGGTTGGTCTTCGTGTCATTGATCTCGTCAGTGAGGTCAATTAGGTCAGACTCTGAAAACTCAGCAACACTGACAGCAGTTGTCTCTTCCAACAAACAATTGCTCTTATCGACTTCAATTAAATTTATTTCTTGAGTTTGAGAATTTAAATATTGAAGAATACGAGAATTGTTAGCAGCAACAGCATCTGTTGAAATCTGCTCTGGGATCATGTAGTTATTACTGACATATGGTGGACAAATAGATAAATCTTCTCTTGTATCCTCAATCTGAGAAGACAGATCTGTTTCTAAGTTAATAACATATGAATCTTTACTGCTTTTATCCACATAAATATCAGCACTGGACGAAGTTGTTATAGGAATAACGGAGAGTTCTTTTAATGGAGTTGGGAGATTTTTATGCTGATTCATAGGAACTGGCTGATTATTCAAGAGATTACTTCCATGGATGTCATTATGTTCAGACGGTAAATTCTTAAATGTCACATTTAGATTTTCACTATGTTTTTCATTTTTCTCGTCAGTAACCTCTACTGAAATTAGAGCAGGTTCTTTTACATGGGTTGGAGAAGCTCCATGTTGGCTGTTTGAAACTAGTTGGTTATCTATGTCTGAGAAGAAAATGACATCACACTGAAGGGGTAAATTTTGAAAAGTAGCCTGATTTTCATTCTCTTTTTCATCAGTTCCTCCATTTGTGTACATCTCCTTAGGAGAGGTTAATGTAGAATTTGGGAGTATTTCTTCTTGGTATTGTGAAGCAGGCTGGTTGACTGTATCTGAAAAATAAACACCATGAGGAATGCTGTGTTGATCAAGAGATAAGTTTTCATATATGCCAGCTTGGGTTTTACCTCCTTTTTCCTTATCTGCATTTTGATAAACTCCCAAAGCAGCTGCAATACTGTTGACACTATCCAGTTCTGGACTATTTTTTGGAAAACTGGAACCATTTTCTAAACTGACAGACCCATCCCAATTAAAATTATTGCATTCAGTTTCTTTTTGCTTTTCAAAGTTTGCTATCGATAGTAATGCACCTGTGTCATCCTCAAACACCCTGTTCTCAGTTTCATGTCGTTTGAGATGTGTTTTCATGTTAAACAATCGGACAAAGCTTTTTTTACAATGAGGACAGTGAAATGGTTTCTCACCTGTGTGTTTTCGAAGATGCTGCGTGAGTAAACTGCGGAACATGAATTGTTTGTGACAATACTCACAGACAAATGGTAATTTATCGTAGTGTCTGGACTTCTGATGCTCAAAGAAAAGTTTTGCACTGGTAAACTTTTGATTTGAGCATAGCTGACAGAAATATTCCTTGCCATCAGCCTCAGAATGAGACTTAAGGTGATGGCTCAAATTTGCCAATTTGAAGAAGTGTTTGGAACAAATTTCACACTGAAATTGCTTGTCTTTCTTATGTGGCTGTAAATGGACACCATTTGAACTAATATTTGCACATGTTTTTGAAGGAAGATGTATTTTATCAGCATGTGTCTTTGAATGCTGTTTCAATCCATCCTCTGTTGTAAAAGTTTGTTGGCAAACTCTGCAAGAAAAGGAACTTTCTGTGGAAGTCCCCTTAGATGAGTTATGGGAATTTAGATGTTGACCTAAGGACCATAAATCTGGGAAGACTTTTGGGCAATGTGTGCACTTATGGGTCATTTCTGTTGCATGGGCCTGTCGCAGGTGTTTGGACAGGTTACTGGAATGAGAAAACTTCTTAGAACAGTGAGAACATTCAAAAGAACCATTTGCTAGATGTTGGCGTTTATGAACCTTCAAGTTGAAGAGACGACTGAAGTGCTTTCCACACTTGTCACACTTGAATGGCTTCAAACCCAGGTGAGAACGGGAATGCTGCTCCAGCAGACTGTAAAATTGAAATACCTTGTTACAGAATTCACAAACCCATTTTTTTTTACATGTGTGTTTAGTCATGTGTGATGCCAGAGCTTTGTCATCAAAGAATGTCTGGTCACATTCGATGCATATGAATGTGTGAATCTTTAAGTGTGAAATGAGTTCTTCTTGCTTAGCAAAGGTTGCAGAACAGTATCCACATTTTTTGTCTTGGTTATTGTTACTATTGTTGTTATTGCTGCTGCCACTCGAGTAGACCAATGGAGAATTTGCAGAGTACTGTGATCCTGAACATTCTGAAGATGCCATCTTGTCTGAATTGCTAAGTTCCTCCTTGCGATCAATGATATAGCATTCTGGTTTGGAATCATGAATATCACTTTCCATATTAAAAAAAAAAAATCAATCCAGATAAGACACAGAGTTAAACAAAAATGTCAATGAAATCAGAGGCATAAATTATTTCCGCATTATCAATCATAAACCTGTAATAAGAAAATAGAAAAAAAAAAGATTAAAATTTTGATCACATTTGAAACCGTTTAAAATTCTTAGATAGACATTTTATTATTTGAATTATTCCAACTAATATGACCATCTTTTCTTTACAGAGGAAATGGCAAGATTTATATATATTGTAAAATTATAAAATATAAAATAATTTGGCATCTAGAGTAGCTATGGTATTTCATATTTTTTATATTTATAGAATATAAAAAATATGAAATACCTTACCTACTACATAAATTATTTAAACTCTACATAGTACAGAGTGCATTTTCTAACTATAAATATGTTCAAATGTAAACATTTTCTAAGTATAAATGTATTCAAATATAAATATGTATAAGCACAATGAAGCTTTTGAAAGAATCACAAAACTTTTTGCAACCTACATCAGTGGTAGTGACTGAATTGTAATTTTTACATTCACAACAGAAATGAACAAGTACATGCCATTAATACAAACTATCACAATAAGATATAAGTTAAAAATCATAACTTAGAAAAAATCTTTTTAAGAAAATAAATAAAATCTATAAAATAGTAAGAATCAAAGGAAAAAGCAAAGGTATAGTGAATGTATATATATATATATATATATATGTGTGAAATAAATTGTTTGAACATTATTTTTTATCGATACTCATATTTAAGTAGATATTCTGTTTTTAATGAAACAGTATTATATATTTATTTCTACTGGCCTGATTATTTATGATAAATTTTTATTATGAAAATGTGTGCCATTCAGCAGGATTCAAACCTGCAACCCCTATTTAGATAGGGGAAGTTACCATTTGATCTGGTAACATCTTAGACCTCACAACCATGAATAGCCTCCAGTCTAAATGAGGTTTTTATCAAGCCTATATAACACAATTTTTGATCCATGTAAACAAACATATCTGCTCTGAAATGTATCATAGTGTCAACAAATGTAAACATGTTGTGGAAATCAACAAATTTTTTAACAAAACTTGGTTATAAGCAACTGACAATTTTAAATGAATTGTTTGAACAAATCTATATGAAGTATAGATAAAAGATAATGTTCAAACAATTCATTTCAAATTGTCGTTGCTTATAACCAAGTTTCGTTAAAAATTCGTTGATTTCCGTAATATATATATGTATATATATGCAAATAAGGGAAAATATATAAAATAATAATAGTAATAAATACTAATGATAAAAATAATTAAAAAATATTAATAAGCACATGCAAGTAACTGAGATATGTGCAATATGGATTCATAATAATAACATTTAAATAGAATATTACAAAAATATAAAGAAAAATAAAAGAATATAAATGGAATATATGAAAGCCAGTTATTTTAACGTATATCTTATGTGAAAATCGCAGTGATTTACTCATGAATATATTTTTAAATTTTCTATCAACTGTTAGAATATTTAAAATTAACATTAATGATTTGTACAACAAGGTTGTCATGGTAATGACTTTTCAAATGATACTGAACGACTGAATAGTACTTTTGAAAACAGATTTTTCATGATATCCACTCAGTTTCATATCATAACGTAAACAATGACAATTTTTACCAAAGAACTCTTCATTTATTGATCTGACATATTTTAATTTGTTGGTTAAATGTTAGGGGCTTTGTTTGACCAAATTCTTTGTGGGTGAGAGGTCCAGACACATGAGATCTAATGACTGTTTTTTACCTAGGGGATGCAGGTTCAAATCCTGCCTGAGGGCACATATTTTTTTAACAAGATTTCCCAAATATTCATGCTGGTAAATGTAAATAAATATATTGTTTAATAAATTAGAAAAACAGTATCTACTCAAATATGAGTATCTGTTAAAAATAACATTTAAACAATAAATTAAAATGTCAAATTAATAAATGAAAAGGCCACATCTAAACTTATTTATCAATGGAACTTTGTCTCTGTGTGTGTGTGTCTATCCGTTACCTACAGACTCTGAAACGGCTGAACCGATTTTCTTGAAAATTTACACAGTTGTACTATAAGCGTCTGCGAGTGTTCTTAGCTAAGTTTTGTGTCGAGGTAACCTCGATAAATATTGAAAATCGATAATCGAAAAAATCGGGTTATAGAAGGAGTGGTCCGATTTTAATCAAATTTGATACACTCATAGACAAAGACATAAGAAATGACATTCAGAAGTTTCAAGGTTGAAGTTCTTACAATAGTGCAGAAAATCGATAATATATATATATATATATATATATATATAAAAAGCAAGATGTCTGTGTGTGTGTCTGTTTATCTGCCTGTATGTATTTTTTCAGCCATTTTATTTTAGGTTTTGCTTCAGGTTTGGCTCTAAGTAGGTATAATTGTAGTTCTTAGTCTCAGCCATGATACCATTTACTCAGAGGACTTATTTAGCCTTCAAAATTCAGTTTACAACGAAAAAACTTATTTGATATCGATACCAGGAAATCAAAATTTGACTTACATTCATTCATTTTTCTTTCAGTCTACGGTTTCGCTTTAACTGGAAACAACTATTGCTTTTTAGTCTTTTGTGCCAACATCAAAAGAGTTTGAGCTCCAGGACCATGGATTAGTTTTAATACTTTCATAACACCCGAGCAACGCTGGGCTATACTGCTAGTATACAATACCTACAATCCAAAATAATTTTTAGCTTTTAAAAGGTTGATAAGCTGTAAATAACAAATCAGTCACTCATTAAAGGTCTTCAGACTGATGCTTTCTTACTTAACAAAACATCAAAAGAGACAGAAAACGATGTCAAGATATGGAAAGGAATACAAGAGACTACAAAAGGAAATAAGAAGCAAATGCAGACAGGCTGAAGAAAGATGGCTCAATAACAAATGTGCCAAAGTAGAGAGACTGAGAACAACAAATAACGGAGATATGCATAAAAAGATAAAAAAACTAACAGGACAAAAAACCTGCTCAGCAACAGGATGTATAAAAGCAAAGGAAAGTACATTAATATTAAAAAAAGAAAAAATACTTCTGAGATAGGACGAGTATATCTAAGATCTTTTCCATGACAAGAGAGAGCAACCAACAATGCACAAAAATACGGATGGACCAGAAATATTAAAAACCTAAGTGGAATGGGCAATGGCCAAATTGAAGAGCAGCAGGACCAGATAGGATTGTAATAGAGATGATGGTGTCCTTAGGTTTTGGTATGGACAGGCTCACAGAAATTTTAAGTGAAATCTATAACAGTGGCAATATACTGGAGGATCGAAGTAGATCAATCTTTATAGCACTACCTAAGAAGCCAGGTGTAAAGGAATGTGAACTCCACCAAACAATCAGTTTAATGAGCCACATAACAAAACTCATCATCCAGATTTTGATGAACAGAGTGTGCAGCAGAATCAGCCCAGAATTAAGACAAGAACAGTGTGGCTTTGTTAAAGATACTGGAACAAGGAATGCAATATTCATGGTCAGAACACTATCTGAAACAGCAACTCCTAAGCTAACTACTTTGAAATATCTATTTTATTTATGTTTAATACATCCATATAACTTTTATGTGGAAAACAAACTCTCTCAATTTGTTTGAAGCATTTTGGAAATTCATGTGTCTGAATAACTCTGTTATCAAATTATACGCTGAGACATCGTCAGCCTCTAATGAGAGCAGCAGAATTTCAAGGCACTATATTCAACTTTGAAGTACCTCAAAATATCTTTTTATTCATATAGAATACAACCATATAATTTTATGAAAAATGAACTCTGTCAATTTGTTTTAAGCTTTTTGGACTACTACTTCATGTCCAACCATTTAATATGAACATTTTCTCTTCTTGATTATTCATCAAATCCGAGTCTCATGCATCTGAATAACTTTGGTGTCAAATTACCCACTGATACATTATCAGCCTCTAATGAGAGCAGTGGAATTTTAAAGAACTCTATTCAGCATTGAAACTATGAATCTTTTAATGTTTGATTACTCTTCCTGAAACAAGCTACTGACAACTTCAAATGTTTAAATTTATAAAGAAATTCCTTATTTTGTTTTGTTGTGAATGACACATGAATTTCCTTGCCATTATTCCTACGTTATCACACTGGTGACCTATGTGTGAGGAAAGAAAACACATATCTATTCTTACAGCTTTCAAATAGCCAAGATGTTTAATGACAAAATGAACATAAATCAAATATCTACAGAAGCAGCAAGTAAATCGATACAAACTGTATCCATCAAACCCTCCCTCTTCATAAAATCAAATGTGCTTGCTTAGTTCACAATTGTGGAAACATGTTTCAATCTATGATAACAAAACAGCAAAGCAAAATAAAAACTACTACTTGAAAATCAACAATATATACCACTACTTTTGAATTATCAATTTATTCAAGTACTAAAGCAGACTCCGTCAAATGGGAAGGGAAGTGAATATGAAGCAAAAATAACTCTCTTTTCTTGAATGTTTTCAAATTTGCAAGCTAGTGTGAAAATCTATTCTTGACCAAAAGAAAAAAGATTGACTTTGTACTAAAGAAAAGGACCAAGGCAAATTTCGCGAGCCAGTATAAATTATTTTCTAACCAATGAAAGTGGAGTGATTTACAAAACCGAGGGAAAGTAAAAAGCCAATGTCAAATTGTTCTTTGGTATAAATAGAGAAAGTAAGTTGAATCAAACAGAGACAAGGGAGAAGAGAACAAAGAGTCAACACCAGCCATTATGTAAAAAAATTTTTGGCTGCTCAGACACAACTCTCCTGATGACACATATTCGCACCCTCTTACTTTCTCTCTTGTGCTGATTTCTTTATCCCTCCTTCTTCCTTTTCACCTACTCACCATCTACACAAAAAGAAAGAGAGGAACAAAGACATTACTACTACACACAGCAAAACATAGTCTTCTCTTTTTCCGCAAAAATACACATTTCACCAAAACAAATTCTTAATTTTTTAAACTCTTTACTACTCTTTTTCTTAGAATACTTTTACAGTTTAATAATTTCACACATGCAATTTGATGTTATGCTGTTCGATAAATAAATTTTCATTTATTTATAAAAATGAGAGTTTTTTTCAACCTTCTGATAATTTTAAATTGTGGGGACTTCGGTTGTGTTTGGCACAAGGCCAATTTGATAAACATAATCGAGGTCCCTACAGATGCACTCTCTCCTAGAAAGTGTGACTATGGTCTAGTCAACATAGTTGCAGTATAAACAACAGATGGGCCCTGTGGGTGTTACTGTCGTACAACTACAAACATTCTTGAACCAGCATCTGCAACAGGGATTTGTTAGCCACTCTAAAGGTGTACTCAGAAACAAATAGCCGGCCATTATGTATGTTTGTATAATAGCAATGTGCTGAGTGGTTTAGAACATTCACTTTTCAGCAATAAGGTCTGTGCTTGAATCTCTCCATGATTTGTAAAGGAGGAAACTTCTTGATGTTATTGGTATTGGCCTCAGGAAATAATCCCAGTGTGCAATACTGTTGCAAAGTACCTGAACTCCTTACCACGGGTTGATCCAAGCTTGTGAGTGAAATTGGGTAGTCAAAAAGGAAACCGTTGATCGTTGTGAAAATCACAATTTAAGCAAACAGGCAGATTTGCTCGAAACGAATAGCCGATTAACAACAGCAGAAAAAGACTATAATTGTGTACAACTGGGACAATTTCTGACCATAAGTGGCATTGAACCTGATTTAGTGCTTAGATGACCCCTTAGAAATACCATGTATTGTAAACTTGTCGCTTTGTACCAGAACAAGCAAAATTTCGTAAATAAGCAATGAGGATTAAACTCATTACAGTAGCAATCGTCTGCGCTGCTAGCTTCGTAATAATACTGACTGCAATTCGGTGAGAAGTCATGTTAATAATGCAATAAACAAAATAAAAATTACAAACGTACATTATTTCAATCACTATATCGAACATTGTACAGTTAATTAGCAATTAGAAAAATATTATTTGATTTAATTTTATTGAAAGTAAAAGTAGATTCTCAAAAATTCATAACTCGGAAATTGAGATCTTAGGTTCGAGAATCGAGATATAAGGGTGCCGATTACTTTTTTGTGTTTTTGTACAAGATCAAAAAATAAATTGGATTGAAGATAAAATTGAAAGCTTTTTATTTTCTATTATTATTTTTTTTCATAGCTGACTTATAAAAAAACTAAAGTCAGCAATACTTCTTAAAAGTTAAGCAAACAATATGTCTCAAACAAAAAAAAAACTGTCTCATCAAAGAGAATGTCTCTGAACAATTTAGATTACAATTTAATTTTACAATAGATTTATTTCATAAATATTCAAGACTTGAAGAAAATTATGTTGAATAACAAAATTATAACATTCAAAGTTTATATCAAAATTAAAACTGCAGAATGGTTGAAAGGTAATTTAAAAATAATGCTGTACATGTCATATTTTATTGCAAAGTTTTTTGTAAGAGTTGTAAGAACCCTCTAAAAACATTTTACTTACCAAAATTACGATGAAGCGGTAACATCGTCAATGAAATAAATAATAAAAAACATAATTTTTTTCAGTGCTTAATCAAGAATTAGATATTTTTAATTTAAATTCGAAGGATATTTCATACAAGCTTGTAAAATTGTAACTATTTCACGTAAAATGATAAAAACACAAATGCCAACATTGGCAGTTTCGTACTTGCCGGAAAAAAGAAAATATGTCCCCGTTAAAAGAAAGTTCCATCCGTTATAAATAAGTTTTAACGTTTGCCTTGTTCCGATGACTGTGAATTTCTCAGGTTAAAACAGTTTGAATCAGTATAAAATCGTTTTTACTTAATTTAATTTAATTCAATTTTATTAAGCTTGTTCTGAGTAAATTTATTCAGTGACAGATGAGAATTTTAAAAATACGCTCGTTTTCAGCACTAAGATCGTGAATCTCCCTCTCTACATTGTGACAGAGTCTGACAGAGTCTTTTACAGTTACACTTATCATCTCGGTTTTTTTTGTTTTTGTTTGCCACTACCTTTAACAAAGGAAATTTAATTGTGCTAGAATTTCCTAAGGTACAACTACGGGGACACAGCTGTTTCACCACTACCTATATACAAGTTACTGTGAAAGCATGAATCTTTTCTATTTTTATTTATCTTTTTAATCGTTAATCTCTGATTTGCAATTCTTTCATTATTGTTATAAAAAAATATAGTAAAAAAAAAAAAAAAAGGAAGTGAAAAAAATTAATTCAAGTCTGAATATAAAAAATGATACAGTGAATTGTCAGAATCTATCTTGCACATTTACAATCTACCATTCGCACATGCATTTAATGCCATATCTGGTCTGGTACACCTACTGTTCATCTCAAGCAAAGAAGGATCTGAAATCGATTGTGAATTTATGAATTATCAATAGACTTCACTTACTTTCTCACCGACGTGACCTGGCTTCCCTCTGTCTTTTCTGCAAATATTTTCATCGTAACTGCTCTGAGCTTTTTCCCTGGTGGCCCGATTACATTAATGTGCGTCTAGATTGTCACCTAGGTCCCACCCTATTTCTGTTGAAATATAGTTAAATGCAACCGTCACTTCTACTTCAACAGTTTATATCGTACTTTCCGCCTGTTGAACGCCCTTCTGTTTACTTGGTTCACTGATAACTGCAATCTTCAATTTGAAATGCCACTTCAATCACCATTTTCTATCTTTTTGAACCCTGTTTATCTTTTGACCTTTTTCCAAATCTTCTATATTCAATCTTTTCTCTCATTTTCACTTCCTGTAACCCCTTGGGTCCTAGTGGCATTTCCGCCTTGCTTGGAGTGAAATGATAAAAAAAAATCCAAAGGAATAGTTAATAAAAAAATTGTTTGAATAAATTTAATGTGTAAAATTTTGTAGATGTGTGATTTGGTGTATATATTTGTAAAGAAAAAAAATGAGGCTCAATATTATGAAACCTCGAAACTTCGAAACCCAACAAAATAAAGATTGCAAAAAGGTGTGGTTTCAGTTATATATTTTGGTTATTGTTTAAGTAATGGGGAAAGTAAATTACAAACCCAATGTATAAATTTCTTTTTCAATTAGTAGCCGATTCGTGGCTATTTAAGAAGTCTGGCTTTCAAACTGACAGCTTTCACGTGAGGCAGAAAGGAGAGAGGTATTGGCTTTCACGGTTGAAAGTCTCTAACAGCCTATAGGAAAGAAAAAGACTGAAGAATTCAACTTACACGGTGATGTCAACGTCTACTACGTCAATGAAAAAACTAAAGGCCGACCACGCCGCCACCGACAAGGAACAAGAAACTGTAAAAAAAATGGGAAAAGAAAGTTTTTAGTTTTAAAACTAATGTCTAAATTATTCAGTGACGCTTGTGAATACTATTCTCTTCTCAAAACTTTTAGATTGTTGAATATATAAAAGTAAGTAAATATTTAACAAAAAATAGCTGTTTTACTTTTTGAACCAAACATATTGTAATTTTAGAACTTGTTATCTTGCCTAATTGTAAAGCGCACAAAGAAAAAACTGTGTAAGCCTATGTTGCAAATTTGTATTCTGTTTTGTGCCGGATAATATATACAAATTTCTTACCAATTTCACATCGGAGTAGGAGTCCTATTTTCCTTTGCTATATTTACAGTACTTAGGATAAGAGACGTGACGTTCTCTCTTCTTTTCTCCCAATAAAAATGCTTTTATATATGAAAGTCAATGAGATTTTGAATGCACAGAAAAACTTTTTCGTTTTTATGTATACATTTTAACAAAGGCAAGTATTCGAGTGAATTGAAATACAGAATGAAGCTGAATGCCAAAATGTATGGGACAATAATGTCATAATTATTACATAAGAGTTCACAAGACATGGTGTGTTTTGCTATCAAATCTAATAAAGTGTAATTAAACGAAGATTCAGATGATAATTTGAAAGAGCTATGGTTGATTCCATGACTTAGAAAATTACCCCCACTTGCTTTGCCGTCTCCAAGTTATGCGCTGATTCAGGGCTATAAAATCTCGATTTCAATCTTCCTCTTTCACTTTAAAAAGGAAAAAAATATGAGAAAGGTTTTTAAATACGCTATCCCTCTCGTTATAAGTGCTTTTAGATGTGATAACGAAAAGGATAAATCTGTGAAGTGACAGTGAAATTTGCAAAGAATGTGTTATGGTTTATAAAATGGCGAGTGTGCTAAAAATAGAAAAAGGTAGACACACTGACGCCAAGAATTCAAAATTTGGCGGCAAAACAAGTTAACGGTTTCTTTTGGTAGGAGTAGCAGTAAGAAGTAGGAGTGAAGGACAGTAGTTTTGGTGGAGAGATTTGAAAAGAGGAAGACGCAGTCAGTTGACCACGAGAGCCCAGAATGGATAGGCGCGTTGACTACTATCCTCCCAGAGTGAAGAGAATTCAGCTAGACTGCTCCTGTATCCACACACAAAAATTAACGGTTGTTAACTTGATGTAAAAACCTAAAGTTTTATATAAAAAATAAACGTCATTAATTCAAGTTTGTTATCTTCTAATTAAACAAAACCAAGCAACACAACAAAAGAAACATTTATTAATGAGACATATTTTTGCAATATACAAACTAAACAAAATGCACTATATAGACCTTTTTTTTCATGTAAAAGCTATACTTTGATCATTTTTAGAATCTTGGAAATTTTGGTTAAAAACTTTGTTTCTGGCATTAACGCATAAATCACATTTACTTCATATTTCTTTTCATTGTAAAAAAAAATAAGGAAATGACCATATCCTGACAAATATAAAAACTTTAGCACTCACGCACGCTAAGAAAACTTAATTATAAAAAATACAATTAAAAAGAAAAAACGAAAACAAAAGCAGCCCTTTTCGAGATTATCTAAGCCAAAATCATGTCTGTCATTCTAATTTGGAATTCTTTTGTGACTAGATCGAGTAGTCTCACAAAGTTATTCTTATATCTCTTGTTAGAAATTGTACTTTTACTGCAGTGGGAGAATGAAAATAAAATAATAAATAAAATAATAATATATAAAAATCAAGAATTTCATTTTAATGCAAAACAAAACAAAAATGGGTTTCCGGTCACGTGTGAATTTTATGTCCCCGCTTCTAGAAAAGAGATAATTGCTATATCCTCACTTTCCAAACATTGAGTTCGGACGTGTTTGGTGGCCGTCCAAACGAAAAGGAAATTCGGCTACCCTCACTCAACATCAGGCTAACTTGGGGTCGACGAAATATACTGTCATATTTTTGTACCCACGTGAGTCAATAAACATTGGCGTTTCATTTGCTATTCAAGTCTTCGTTTTATTTTGTTTATTGCGGTCCATTGATATTATTCAACTATAGACACTTTCTTAAAACTGATTGTCAGTTAAAAAGTAAGTAAATCTGAAGGAAGGTGATGGAGAGTATAAATAGCGAAAAAACGCACGCGTGTATATTTTAATGACACAAGATAAGGAATTTATTTACAAATTTACATATTTGTAATTGTCGGTATCTTGTTTCAAGCCAAGTAATCAAACATTATAAGTTGGTAGATTCGATGAATAGTCAAGAAAAGAAAATGTTCATATTAAATCATCAGACACGAAGTAAATTTCCAAAAAATGCTTAAAATAAATCGAGAGAGATCGTTTTTCACACAAAAGTTATACGATTGAAATTAATATAAACTTTACAACGGTTTCCAAAATGCTTAAAACAAATTGAAAGAGTTCGTTTCTCACACAAACGTTATTCGGTAGAATTAAAAAAAAAAAAGAAAGAAAAGAATTTTAGGTACTTAGCTTAACCGTTGAGTAAAGTCCTTAAAATTTCGAGTTCTCAATAGAAGCTGATAATGTATCGGCGCGTAATTTGACACCGGTGTTATTCAGATGCTTGGTCTTTGCTTTTCTCTCTCTTTCATTTTTCTCTGACTCCAACTGTCACTGACCGACCGAACACGTTAATAAGTAGGCCGGCTCAGTCACGCTAACTCATTTTTAGGCAGTAAAAACATGACACGGGTCCTTGTTATTTTCTACAAATCGCTCTCTTTTCATTGGTTAATATATATTTCACACTTACTCGCGAAATTTTCCTTGATCTTTTCTCAGTACGGAGACAATCTTTTTTCTATTGGTCAAAAATAGATTCTGACACTGACTCGCAAATTTGCAAACAGTGTTGAAAAGAAAGTTATTTTTATTTCTTATTCACCACAAAACAACTTCTTTACCTATCGTACCACGCAAGCGGACAGGAAAAAAATTCAACAAAAATAATAATTTACTCTGACAAATTTGTGATTAAACCTGATGTAAAGAGTAAAATCGGAAATGTCAAAACTTTAAACGACATACAATTATCTGGACAAGATTGTCCCCATATCAACAAAAATTGTTTTCAACACATGCGAAAAAAAAAACAAACCTAATAGCCATTATAATTACTACTACACCGACTACGGTCTGCAGGCGAGCAGCTCTCTTTTCTTCTTTGCTGCTACTTAACCTTTCATCACTGCAACTAACAGCCAATGTAAGATTTTAATAACGCCATATTTTACTTGTTAAAAAAGGGGATCTAAGTTCTCCTAGCTTTTCTACATTAGAGTCGCTTAAACATAACTCAACAATAAAAAACACAACTAGCAATCACGTGGAAATTTTCAGCAAATAATATTGAAAACACGTGGTAACACGACGTGAGCTCACACACACACACACACACACACACACACACACACACACACACACGCACGCACACACACACACACACAAATCATCAAATAAAAAACGCCTAGCCAATATGAAAAAACAAGAATTGGCAAACCGAACCAAAACCGATTATATATATATATATATATATATATATATATATATATATATATTGACGGATGTGCGTTGTGGTGCAGTGGATGTCGGCTCGAAGAGGAAAATCGGTGAGCCGAGTTCCAATTCCAGTCGAACACTTTGCATTCACTTACGCACTGGTACCCTTGGGAAAGGTACTAATCCGTCCCTTCCTTCCAGTTATGGGTTAAATAACTGAGGTCTGTTGTTCATGCGATCTGTATCAGACGTCTGCACCGATTGTTTGTTATCAGCAGTTCCAAAAAGTGTGGATGGTGGTACACAAACCTTCACCACTTTAAACAATTCTTTGTGTGGTAGTCTAACCGAGTTAGACGCCCATACGTCGAAATCGACAGGAGTATCAATAATAATAATAATAATATATAATAAAATAACTTTAATACAAAAGGAAAAGCAGGAAGGTAAATCCCAAAGACCCGATCCTAATTAATATTAATATTTTAATATTAAAAAATGATACAGGTGGAGAGCTCAATGTAATTAAAATTACAGAGCCAATAGTAAAATAAAGTAAATTTCGATGTTCAAAACTGTTGAATGATCATTTCAACATGAAATCCCTAAGAGAGATTTCATATCTCATTGGCAACTACCACATTTCAAAATGAAATTTAAAAAAATGTGGTAGTTGCCGATGAGATGTGAAATCTCTCTTAGGGATTTCATGTTGAAATGATCATTCATCAGTTTTGAACATCGAAATTTATTTTATATATATATATATATATATATATACAAAAGTTTGGTAGTTTGTATATATATATATACAAAAGTTTTTATATATATACATATATATATATATACAAAAGTTTGTATATATATATATATACAAAAGTTTGGCAGTTTGTATATATATATATATATATATATATATATATACAAAAGTTTGGCAGTTTATATATATATATATATATATATATATATATACAAACTGCCAAACTTGCCACAAAATGGATGAAATGTACACAGCAGCAATTGTCGGTATCAAAATACCAGCGTTTATAGGGACGGCCACTGCTGACTGGTTCGCTATTATCGACGCCCAGTTCTGCCTACAAAAAATAACGCATACGGAAACAAAAACCTGAACTTTTAACGAAAATCCAGGCGTCCACTGAAAGAGGCCGTCATCAAAGTTACACAAAAACGAAACTTTTTGACATGAGGATGACATTCAGACGGGCTCTCTCATTACTTGAGAAAATTAATGGCAACAGCCGACGTAGTAAGAGTTGAAGAAGAAGACTGTTGTATCCTTGAAAGAGGTTACAAACAAACAAGGTGTTACTCGAGTGAATGAACAGCAACATGTGCGTAGATGAAAGAAGAGAGGTTTATTGTAAAGATAATACAGTACACTATAGCAACACATGGAATCTTGTGGCAGGCTAGTAATTACCGAAGCAAGGGTATTTTCCGCCTTCTCACTGAGGCAAGTGTGACACAAGGTCGATTTATGTGGGACCTCTGACCCCTTAAGCTCACCCCAAAATATCTCACAGACTCAATTTAAGACTGAGTCGGGCTCTTGTTTTCATTAACCCAAGCAAGATTCTATCCTTCGGCGAAGCCTCGCTTGGGTCCCTCTCTGTTCGTATGTAGAGAGGTGAACAAGAGTGACCACTCAGGTCTGATTGCTCAGACTGTGAGCAAGCCACGTTGCCGAGGCGAGGGTATTTGTCGCTTTCTTACTAAGGCAGGTATGACACATGGTCTATTTATGTGAGATTCGGAGCCCTTAGGCCCGGCCAAAAATATCCCGTAGACGCAACTTAAGGCTGGGTCGGGCTCTTGTTTTATGAACCCAAGCGAGACTCTACCCTTCGGTGGAGCCCCGCAAGAGTGCCTGCTCCGGTTCGATCGCTCAGTCTGTACGCAAGCCGCCTCGTTGCCGAGTCGAGTCACCTGTGCTCACTATATATGGCTACTAATACAGTCAGTTCACATAGGCGATAGGGAGTGTGGAACATTCCATTACAACAAAAAACTTAGTCAGGTATCGTTTCACGCAAGCTATGCCTACCACAAAACACCTGTCATAGCCGCTGCTAATAACTTGACGTTAAATGAACTTAGTATCTTTTGCCATTCATGAAGACAGATATAGTTCAAAACACTATATCTGAACGCTACAAAGGGAAAACACGAAGGACAACAAACCCTAACACTGAAATACATACTAGAGTAGTTCTATGTTACGAAAATCAATGACCTCAAGTATGCCGTAGACACCTCTAATTAAAAAGAAAATTCCAAACATGCAAACTATAATGTCAGTGGCACAATAAAACAGTCAAACTTCAGATCAACATTACCAATCAGAGGACCTATGCCGAATGA
Source organism: Ascarosepion bandense (assembly GCA_037127315.1). Lineage (NCBI taxonomy): Eukaryota > Metazoa > Mollusca > Cephalopoda > Sepiida > Sepiidae > Ascarosepion > Ascarosepion bandense. The sequence continues at coordinate 3,921,678 of JBBBDQ010030258.1, read as the reverse complement.
AGAGTCTGATTCAGAAAATTTTTAGGGCGGGTTGCCGTTGCATCAATTGATTTGAGATTGCGACCCGGATTGTAAAAATTCGCTGAAATTCCTGATTGATACTGGTGCTTCAGTGTCGATACTACCCAGCAAATATGCCAACAGTCTCTGTCTAAATCCAACACCAGACTGTCTATCATCAGCCAACGGACAAGATATCCAATGTATGAAGAAGCGTCGATTGATAGACTTTCCAGGACTTTGCCGTTCATATAGATGGACTGTAGTGGTGGCTGACACTGTCAATCCACTTTTGGATGCTGACTTTCTGCGACAGTATGGGCTGCTAGTGAATTGCAATCCCCCCTCAGAGCAAAACCATATAGTTTGATAATGCTTTCAAAAGCATTCACGAACATTAAAAATGTCCTGGGAAAACTCATTGCACTTTCTTACCCAAACTCAGATGTAACGCATTATCATCTAGTGTTGGATAGTTCCAACTATGCTGTCAGTGCACCTTGTTCACTGACCACACGTCACTCGCATTGGCTTTTCATAAAAAACACCGATGAAATCAGATAAACAACAGAGACACCTGTTGTTAATATCTGAATATGTAACTGATATCTTATATATAGTAGGGAAGAAAGCATTGTTGCAAATTGCTTCTCCAGACCAGAAAATGCAGTGATAGTTGAACTTTATGAATTACCAGCTCTTGTTAAGAGTGTAATATAGAAATAAAAACCTACATGGACAGAGTGAAGGCTTATACAGTTAGGAACAAAACTATTTTATGTGATATTTCTACTCCTTGCACTTTAAGAACCACTGCATATCATCCACAGTTCAATGGAGTAACTGAAAGGAAACTCAGAACAATTAAAAATACCATAATGGAAAGAAAATCAAACTGGTTAGATGACTTACCAATAGTGCTAGTTGATTTACGAAGCCTACCAACCGACCAATGTTACTCACCAACTGTTGCAGTAACAGGGACTTCAGTGTTACTACCTCAATCTATGGTTGAAAAAAAAACAAACTTGACGGAGTTTACCAATGAAAGGACTCGACAATTAGCATAAGAGATAATTAAAATTGAAACGGAATTTCTCTCTGAAGAACGCCTACACACTGTTCCAAAGCCCTTAATTCCCCAGTAACTAATACATTTATACAGGCCGACAAGGTGGCGCGCTCTTTAAAAGCTCATTACGCTAGAGCGTTTAAACGCATAGAGAGAAACAGGAAAACTATTTTGTTATTGAGCTCCATTCTGTAAATCACCAGAATGTGTCCTTTGACAGACTGAAGCTTGAGATAACAAATACGCCACAAAAGCCTTAGCTTTTGAACATTTCAAAGGCCTTTGATAAGTTGTGGCACAAAGAATTGTTTCTCAAGCTCTCTAGAAGAGTTTTCTCAATAATAAAGTCTTCCTAACGTGAATCTCCCTAAAGGTATTTGATAAAAGCTAGTCCTCCGGGGCCCTATCAATCAACGCAGGCGTCTTCCAGGGGTCGCTTCTCGAACCAATCTTCTTTTTACTTTACATAAATGATCTGCCTAAGAGTATACTCTGATCATTTATGAATATCTATGCAGATGATACTACGGTATATGGGTGCGCCTTTAAAACTCTTGATGGCCAGAGATTGACAGCTGATCTCTCGTTCGATCTAGCCCAGTGAGG